>PVHX01005576.1:69763-110604 GCA_004024805.1 Geosciurus inauris | reverse complement strand
TTATAAGAGTGTGACCTGATCGGTCCATCCTACTTTAAATGGAGTAACTGGGTGGTAACTGTAGACATGAGGGGTGTGGCTGGAGGAGGTGGGTCACTGGGTCATATCCTGGAAAGGTTCATTTCCCCACTACCTCCTAGCTCCCTGGTTGCCATATAGCACAGCAGTATTCCTCTGCCACATCTTCTGCCATGGTATTCTGTCTCACTTGGGCCCAGAGCAATTGAGCTGGCCATCTCTGGACTGTGACCTTTGCAACTGTGAGCTCCAAATAAATTTTCCCTCCTAAGTTGTTCTTGTTGGGTATTTTGGTCACGGCACTGCAACAGCTGACTAAAGAACCATGTATTTATTGCATGACAGAAGATCTTACTTTTTGATGGATGAAAGTCACATTATTCTTTTACAGTTCATGTCAAAGGCTGTTCCAGGAGTTTTCCAAGGACAGGAGCACAAGAAGGCCATGCTTTTTGCAACAGCAAGCTTTCAAAACCTTCCTCTCTCTTCTTCCCTCTGTTACTTTTCCTTTTTCACCTGTTTCCTTCTTCCTCTTCTTTTTTTCTCCTTCCTTCTCTCTTTTTCTCTTCTCATCAACTGAATAGGAGTTGAACAAAATATTTCAACAGAAATTTGAAATTGTCAGAAATCATCACAACCCCCTGAAACGTTGCATATATGCCCCAAATTTCTTCTGAATTTAATATAGACCTGATTTATGTCATATAGAATATTCATGTGTATATTATTAAGAGTTCTACCTTGTGCTTCATGTAGTTCTGCCCATCTTTTTAGATAATCTTCATACTGTGATTCCTAATGGCAATATTATAGTCCATGGTATTAACATGGTAGCCTGCTGAGCCATTTCATCCAATAGATACATAGTATTCCAGTACATGAATGTAGCAATATTTATTTGACCAATCCCCTTCTGTTGGACATTTATATCACTTCCAGCTTGGAGAATTAATGATAATACTATAGAAAATATCTATGTATATAAATCTTTATCCGCATTTATGCTTATTTATTTAGTATTAATTTTTAAATGTAGAATTACGGGCCCAAAGGGAGATGAACCTTTCAAATGTTCTTTTGCCAGGTAGTCAATAATGTTCTAGAAAGGCCCATCCAACTTGGTTTCTAAAATTAATATATGAGAATGATTATTTCATGGCAAATGTAAACTTTTTAAAAAGACTGCATAATTAACAAAAATATATTTCTCAAAATTTACAAAGCAACATCTCACTATTGTCAAGCCTAGATGTTATGGAAATGTATGATTCTATCTTCAAATGTTGGGATGGAGGCTGAATTGTGCCTGGGACAGACCCTCTGCTTTGCAGGATTTTTAGGCAGTGGTAGATGCTAGATGTTGAGTCGGAACTGGAGCAAAGTCTGTGATAATAGGTAAGATTTTCAGTGTGTTTTCCTCAGCAGCAGCCAGTTGCTGGGTCTTTTCCCTTCCTCTCTTCCTGATGGGCATTTGTGTTTGTTATGGTTTAGATATGAGGTATCCCCTAAAAGCTCTCGTGTGAGATAATGCAAGAATATTTGGAGGTGGAATGATTTGGTTATGACAGCCTTAACCTAATCAGCATATTAATCCCCTGTTAGGGATTAACTGGGTCATGACTGTAGGTAGGTAGGGGATGGCTGGAGGATGTGGGTCACTGGGGACCTGCTTTTAGGGTATATATTTTGTCTCTAATCAGGTGAGTCTCTCTGCTTCCTGATTGTCCTGAACTGCTTTCCTCTGCCATTCCATTCTGCCATGGTGTTTTGCCTCATCTTAGGTCAGAGCAATGGAATTGGCTGTCTGTGGACTGAGACCTCTGAAACTGTGTGCCCCAAATCAATTTTACTGCTTTAAATTTGTTCTTGTCAGGTCTTTTGGTCACAATGGTGAAAAAGCTGACTAAAACAGTGTTGTTCTCCAATTTTTTCTGCATATTTGACTTTCAGGCACAGAGTAGGGCTTTACTTCCTTTGTAGTTGGTCGCTTTGTAGTGGGGCAAGTGGTGGCTGGGCCACATTACCAGTTATGACCAACGAGATACCAGTGGAGGTGATGTGAGCCGAAGGGATTTAAGTGGAGATGGTGAGTGGAGGAGACTGTGTGGAGTTGGCAAGAATGGAGGTGATATAAATGGGAGTAGAGGGGTATGAATAGAGGTGACATAGAGGTGATGTTATTGTCTCCAGATGAAGCATTTAATTGCTGGTGGAGTGTTGTTTTATGTCGTGCCTTGTGTGCATTTGCCGACGAGTTGGGGTCCTGGGGGACAAAAAGGGGTCCCCAGGAAGGACTATATGGGGTCCCACAGGACGAGGTATGGGGTGGTCAGTTGCAGAGTCACTTCACCCAGCCTCTGGGGGCTGGTAAGACTGCTCTGCCAGAGCGAGAGGCAGAATCTGTTTATTCCAGAAAGTACAACAGCTTATGTATGGTCCTCAGACCAATCATGGCCCTGAGGTTACAACCTATGGGGTACCGCTCTGTGTCAGGCGTGCAGTCCATCAGCATAGAATGGGGAAAGAGGCGGGGGAGGGGTTGAAGGTATGGAGAGTGCTCCTACAGTGGAGGTTGTGCAGAGCTTTCTTTTCCTCTCCTGCACATTCCTGGCAGCATGGGAGTTGGTGGCCACTTCCTCAACCTGGCCCTGGAGTAAGGAGATATTGACCACCCCGCCCCTCAACCCTATCCCTGCCAAGCTGTGTTGATATGTAGTGGAATGAGAAAGATGTTAGTTTTTGAGATAATGGGAATTGTTAGGCCTACACCACTGCCATTACAAGTTCAGCAATATAGAAATACAAATTTGTTTCAAAGATTTCCAGGGCATAAGCAGTTCAGCAAGGAGCTTGGGGCACCCTACTCACCTAGGACTGCCTAGGACCCTGTTCCAAGTTCATCTGGCAAGATATGCAGAAGCTGCTGCAGCCATGCTTCAGGTGGGCCCAGGCATAGCTCATGCTGGTACGCACCCCTGTGTGTGCTCCATGTGGTGCTGATCTTGCAGACACGCAGAAGGCTGGAGTTATGATGTCATGGAGGCTTCCACTGTGATTTTAAAAGAAAGCTGGGGAGACCTGGCAGTGTGGGGCAGGGTTAGAGTGCTTGCAGGTATCCCTGACAGGGTGATGCATGGTGTTATGGGGTGAAGCTGAAGCTAGAACAGAGATCTCAGGAAAGAGGAGGTGCTAGCAATATGCAGAGCCTGCTGAGTGAAGTTGCAGACAGCATACAAAATCTCCCAGGGAGAGACCATGTGGGCTGCATCAAGGCTTGGAGGCAGAGATGCCCAAGCCCTTGAGAGCCCATCCTGCCATGGTATGTCCTGGATACTGTGCACAGAGATTTAGGATTTAATGTTTGCCTTGCTAGGTTTCAGTCTTGCCTTGGGTTGATCTCTTCTCTATATTTTTCTATTCTTCCCTTTTGGAATAGAAATATTTACCCTGTGCCTGGTCTACCATTGTATCTATCAAGTATTTAACTTTCTTTTGAGTTTTTGCAGGGGCTCACAGCTAAGTTGCCTTGAGTCTTGGAAGAAACTTTGGACTTAGACTTTTGCGCAATGCTACAACAGTTGACTCTGGGGACTCTTAGGGATGAACTGAACATATTTTGCATTGTGAGATGGACACAAACCTTTGGGAATCAGGGACAGAATCTTAAATTGGTTGGATCTTAAATGTCTCCCAAAGGCCCATGTGATAAAGGCTTGGGTGGTGCTATTGGGAGGTGGTGGAACCTTTAAGAGGTGGGACTTAGTGGGAGATCCTCAGGTGACCGGGAGTGTAGCCTAAAAGGGGGTTATGGAAACCTGGCTTCTTTCTCTCTCTTTTTATCTCCTGGTCATAAGGATTTGCTTTGCTATGTACTCCTGTCACGAAGTATTTCCTCTCCACAGACTCAAAGTAACAGGGTGAACCAGTCATGGACTGGAACCCAAAGCTGTGACTTTGGGTTCAAAGCTGTAACTTTCTCTTTAGAAGTTAATTATCTCAGGTCTTGCATTATAGTGATGAAAAGCTGACTGCCACAGGGATGTTGTTGTAGCATAAAGCACCTTGTTCTAACTGCTCTACCTTTTGCCTCTGTTTCTTCCAACATGCCTGTGTTCATTGTGTAGTCACATGACCTTTATCACCACTTAATTTTTAACCAAACTTGATGGCAAGTAAACAAAAATAAGAACCTTTGCTTATTTAAAGAGGCCCTAGAGCAAACAGATCATTGGTTTCAGGGTAGGAACAGGGAAAGGGAATGGGTCTGGATGGCCAGCTCATTGAGAGTTTGAAGTCTGACCAGCTGACACTGTGGAAGTAGCAAGCTAGTCCATAGCTTAAGGCTTCCCAAGATAGTACACAAAGCCTTAGGCATTCGTTACGTATTAACATGCCAAATTTTCCTGCCATTTGCACACACAGGCCGGCATGGTCTGTGTGTGCATGTGCGTGTATGACATTGTGAAGAAGCGTCATGCCCAGTGGAAAATCATGCCCCTTTTAAAACAAGTCGGAAAGGTCTTGATGTAAGGCAGTGTGGTCTTGCTGCTCTGTTTATGGAGAAATCCTTTCATGCAGGAGTGATATATGGAGGATTTAAACCATTGAGATCCTTTATGCTAACAGACCGTTTGTCTTGGGTTTTCCAGGTTTCCAAGTTGTCATCCAGGAGTACACCATTGACTCTGAAATTACCTATTGTGTGGACAGTTAGATCACAAGTCTCTAAATTACTGAGTTTCAGGAACTTGTCATGCTGGTACTTCCGTGGAGTCCAGCTCTGTTTAGCCTTCCCTTCTGTCCTGAGCCTTTGTCACGTGGGCAGTTTCACAGGTCAGTGCCCCTGTTTCTCTCCCTTGCTTTTATTTAGCAACATCATTCCAACTATTTCCTAGCTGTCTTTCTTTTCCTTTCTACAACACTTTCAGAGCTCGGGTTTTTTTCTTAAAGGAGAAGTTTCCTATGTAGGAAGCATGGGCGTCTACCCAAATTGTGCTCAAGGGCCCTCTCTTACATGGTGAATGTTCAGACTTTGTGAAACTAGAACCCTTTGGTTGCTGGATTGCATGTACGTGTGTCTGCTATCATCAGAGAAAAGAAAGAATATGTGTCATATCTTTCCTTTTAAAGTTAAAGTGAGTTAAAATCTTGTTTAGAGAATGCTTGAGAACTTTCCTGAAGGATGCCCCAGGATGGTGCCAACCAACCTGATATCAGAATTACTTTCATGGAGGTCCTCTGGGATGAAGAATTATTTCCATCCAACTTGCTTTTCTTCTATCCCCGTGTCTCTTGTGATTTATTATCTATATCAGAAAAATCAGGGTGGTACTCAAATGCAGATTCCCAGGTTATAGCCCAGACCCATGGAGAATGATCTCCTTGGGGCTGGGAGCCAGGAATCTGCATTTTGACAGGCTACACAGTTATCAAAACCTTCCCTCCATGCACATCTCTTATTATCTGCAGAGCATCTCCTAAATAAACATCTTAACTCACAACAAAGCCACTGACTCCTGTCTTTCAGAAGGAAGGAACATGGCTCCCTGGGCCTAGTGTCTGAGAACAGAATAAGGACACATAGGGTATTCAAAGAAAAAGACTTAGGAAATACACAAGGAGTGAAACACTGAGATGTTGCAGCCTCTTTTAGTCAAGGATTATGGAACCTAGCACCATATTGTCTTTTCACTCGTTAGTCCTCAAATATTTATGATGTGCTGACCACATACCAGCAACCTTGTTAGGTGCATTTCCTATCTTTTGTCAGAGATGCAAAATGAAACTGAGATGTAAGTCCCAATTTGTCCCCAAATAGGCAATAGCAGCAAAATAATTAGAAGAATTAAGACAGTCTTCTCCCTTTCTCTGTGTGTACTTTTGTGTCACTCATACCTATGAAGGCAGGGAATTTGGCTTGTGTTTTCCAAGCATGTATATGTAATTTATTCATTTTGTTACTTCATTCCTGCATTTGTTTATTCATTCAGTAAGTTTCCACTTATTCGTTTATTCATTCACTCATTCATTTAATAGGGGTTATCACCTTATTATGTGCCAGTCTAGGTACTAGGGATTCAGTGATGAACCAGAATTCTTGCCCTTGTGCAGCTTTTATTTTGGAGAGATAATGCTCTCATATACCTTATCAATTCCATAAACACTGTTTTATAATTTACTTTTCCATGGAGATTGGCAGTTCGACAGAACACAAATGTGAGCACAGGAGCCCTCCTCTCTTGCTCTTTTCCTTTCCCATTGCACAAATGTCTTTTTCAGCAAAATGCCTTCCCAGACATTCTGTTACATGTTGGAAATATTCATAACCCTCACTGGGGAAAATGAATTAAAATTGTGAACTACGTGGCATGTAAGTCAAAATAGGAAGTTAAGCTGCTCAGCTGTGGATTTTGACTGGTTTCCATTGGGAAACCCCTTTCAAGCAAAACCTTCATGGAACAACATACTTCAAAGACATCCCCGTAATGCTGTATTTAAAACTTGTTAATTGGACCTAACTGCAAACAGCTGCCCAGTTTAGCCACTGTTTGAGTTGGCTTTCACCTACGCTAGATCTAGGTCATCTTTTTTGTTATATTATATTCATATTGGGATCTTAATATATTCGTTATAATCTCAGAATTTGTCACCATCTGAAGGATTATGAGATAATAAATTAAAACATGGAGACAACATATTTGTCAAGCCCCGAGGTCACTGCCAAGTGCAAAAGTACTTGGGAGCAGATGCTCTATTTAATACACTTTGTGTAGTCATGGTACCACACTTAACTATTTGGGAAAATTTCCAACAACCACCAAAACATCCATGGTGTTTGCTGACTTTTGTAAATGGGTGGAAACATTGGGTGATCATTTATTTTCTATTCTCCTCTTAACTATTGAATTAAAAGAATAAGTATTAGTTTATTGAAAAATTGCTGTTGGATCTCACTTCATAGAACATTCGTGTCTCTCAGGAAGCATGGTTGGTTGAATGTGAAGGGTGATTTTCAGAGCATTCAGCAAATGCTGAGGATGAACACTGAGCCATGAGAAAGAACACTGGCCCTAGTAACTGGCATGGCCACCCTGAGGCCTACTTGTGCAACAACCACAGGGCTTATTATCCAGCAAGTTATCATGGAGGGTAACTGGAAAGTGATCCTGTTGGGATTCAGCGTAGAATGAGCACCTGAGTTATCCTACCCTAGGAGTGAGCGAGCGGGTATATGCCTACCCATTCCCACCTATTCTCACTTATTATCAGTTGGAGTCTCTCCAGCCATGCCAGTGACGAAGTGGGCTCTGGAGGGCTAAGGATGCTCTTTCTCAAAGGTTTGGCAGTGGGAAGTCAGCTGCTGAGTACTGATGTGGTAATGCCCAGAGAATGGGTGGTCCCAGCAGTATCTGCTATGGTGGTGGTGGGGCATTTGAGAATGTCGGTGGTGTCCAAATGGGGTCATGGAATATTCCCCTCTCTGCATAGGGCACACAGTAGCAACAGCCTTCCTGAGGTTCTTTGAAACAAATTGATATTCTAAATATGGCTTCTAAATTCAATGGGATTTAGAGGGTGGAGTATATCATGTAAATGATGGCGATGATGAGAAAAATGTAAGTAGTTAACACTCATTTGTTCTTACTATGTGATAGGCCTGGCTTCCCCATTTTCCAGATGAGGGAATTGAAGATCAGAGATGTTGAATAATTTGTCCAAAGATACACACATGACGTGGTAAGAGACAGGCTTGGAATCCTGGCCTCTGTGACTGTATTGCAAACTCCTGAAAGTGTGAAAGGTTTAACACAAATCGCTCCCTCCCTCCTCTACTTTTTTTTCTCTTTCAGCAATATTTGTGTGCTTGCTATGTTGCCAGACCACTATATTAAGGACCACAAAACAAAGAAATAATTTTGGTCTTTTGTGATGCATAGTCTCCCTATCCCTTCCTTTAAAAACATTTTTCCTTCCCCAGGCCCTGGTCCTAAATTTTGTGGAAACCTGATAAGTATAAAAATGAAAGTTCATGTCTAAATATTTAAAAGTATGAATCAAACTGACAAACTGCTAAATAAAATATTCTCTATTTTCCTGTGATGGCAAATATGTCTGCACCAAAGGACGGGTGTGGATTCAGAATCTGGGGACTCGTGGAGGGCTTTGCAGGAGGAATGTGGTAGTTCAGAAGGTGTGGGCTCTCTGCTCATGGCCTGTTCTTCACCCTTGTGTGTGTGGACACCCCACCTGCACATTCAAGCTGTTATGCCTGCAAACAGCCACCCGGTGGCTGATTCTTGGACCTGCCTTTGAGGGAATGGACCTGAGAAGGCTCTGAAAGTTAGCTTAGGACCACTTGAAGGGCCGGGGTTGTAGCTCAGTGGTAGAGCGCTTGCCTAGCATGTGTGAGGCACTGGGTTCCATCCTCAGCACCACATAAAATAAATAAAGTAAAATAAAGGCATTGTGTCCATCTACAACTAAAAATATTTTTAGAAAAATAAAAGACCACTTGGATGGGAAATCCAGGGTCTCTGGTACTCAAGGGATGGTCTGGAAGGGGAGATGAAGGCTCCAGATGAGCACATCTCAGTGCTCCCCATTTTTGCCCAGTGTGGAAAAGGTCACAATCAGAGGAGCAACTTGGGGGGGGGGGAGCACATGTTTCCTGAGCCTCAGAGCAGTATTGCTCTTTGCTGTTTTAGTCTCTCTTCTAAATTCTATTATGTAATATATATGTATATATATTTTTGTGTTGTGTCCTGAGTATTTTTATTTTTAAAAATGTGGAATTCAAACATATCACTTGTTGAACAGGGTGAGTCAAATGAGGTAGGCAGATGGACTATGTTCCCAGAAGAGGTGGAATGGGATTGTAAAAAGAGACCCGCTGACCTTTCTATAGCTTGGGAGACTTGTCTCCATTGAACTGCACTTGTCTTCAGAAGGGGAGATAGGCCCTTCTCTCTGGAGACCTGACAGATTCATCCCAAGCTTCTGGGAATGGCTTTTGTCTGTCAGTGGCAACCCTTCAGCCTGTTCTCTTCTGTAGCCATGGTGACTCTTCAATTCTGGATAAACTCCTGAAACATGCCTTTACTGAGCCAGATTCTCCTGGGGAGTCAGACAGGAGACTCTGAGCTGAACAGCACGTGTTGATGCTAGTGTGCGTTCCTTTCTCCCTTTTGTGGAAGGTAGATGGTTTAATAGATATCAGAGTTACGGTTTAGATATGAGGTGTCCCCCAAAAGCTCATGGGGTGATTGGATTATGGTAAGTATGACCTAATGAGTGTATTAATTCACTGATGTGGTTCAGCTGGTTGGTAACTATGGGCAGGTGGGATGTGGCTGGGGGAGGTGGATTGCAGAGTATGTGTTTTGGGGTATTTTTTTTTTAACTCAAGGGGCCCTAACCATTGAGCTACATCCCTAGCCCTTTTTTATTTTTCATTTAGAGACAGGGTCTCACTGAGTTGCTTAGGGTCTCACTAAATTGCTGAGGCTCACTTTGAACTTGAGATCCACCTGCCTCAGCCTCCCAAACCACTGGGATTACAGGCATGCGCCACTGAGCCCAGCTGTTTGGGGGGTTTATATTTTGTCCTCAGTGGGCAGAGCTCTTGCTCTGCTTCCTGGCTGTCCTATACTGAGCTTTTCCCCTCTGCCATGATGTTCTGTCTCACTTTGGGTCCAGAGTCGGGTCATCCACCCATGGATGAACCTCTGAAACCATAAGCCCAAATAAACTTTCCCTCCTCTGTGTTGTTCTTGTCAGGTCTTTTGGTCAGAGTGATGAAAAACTGACGAATGCAAGTGACAGTTACATTATTTATTATGTCTGCACAATGCAGTAGCATGCTATAACTCAATCGTCCTCTACTTCTTTATTTTTAAGAAAAAAGGAAACTGGATAAACCTTCTCCCCACTTAATTCCTATTTACTCTTCCTGTTGTGTTAGGGGAGGCACTGAGGAATGCTATTTTTGTTTTTTTGTCTTTAATATGGTGTATTAGAAATAATAGAAGAAGTGTAGGTTGATCAAATGATAGATGAGCTTTATTATGAGAATTGGTTCATGAGGTTCAGGAGTCTGAGAAGTCCCATGATCTGTCATCTGCAAGCAAGAGAACCAGAGAAGCCAGCAGTGTGGTTTGGTCCAAATCCAAAGGACTGAACCCAGGGAACCAACAGAGTGACTCTCAGTCCAAGGCCAAAGGCCTGAGAACCTGGAATTTTAATGTCCAAGGGCAGGAGAAGATGGGTGTCCCAGCTCCTGAAGAGAGGAGTCACCTTCCTCCTGCCTTTTTGTTCTGTCTGGATCCTGGTCCATTGGCTCACCATATTAGGTGAGGGTGGACCATTCTTATTCAGTTGGCTGACTCAATGCCAATCTCTTCTAGAAATATCCTCACAGACATACCAGAACTATTGCTTTATGGGGTATCCTTTAACCTACTCAAGTTGGCACCTACCATTAGCACTATCCCATATGTTAAATAGTAGTCTTTGCTTTTATAATTGTTTGGAGATGTAAAGAGGAAGGTGGATTTTAAATATTTCAAAGTACACAGATTGGCTCAACCATTAGAGAAGGTACCGCAACTTCCTTCCCTTTCTGGGCATGTTCCCATCTCACAAGGTGCTCCATGCTTCAGGACATATCCTCAGTTGCTCTTCAACCCCTTCTTGTGGCACTGGCTCAGGCCATTGTTTTGGGTTTGCACTTTGACCTTCCCTTTAATCCTTCAACTTATCTGTCTTCATTCACATGGGATGGAGCTGGCTTGTATTGACTCACAAGGGCTAATTTTTAGTTTTCAGGAATTTTATAAGCCAGTTATTATAAAATAGAGTAATTATAAGAATTAAATCATAGAAATTTATCTTTAAATAATATTTTCTTGTAAACAAAAACAATAACACTCAAAATTCATTGCTGTCTAGTTATTTTACTGTATGTTCCTATCATATATGCCCTTGAGATTATTTATATCTATTGTAACTCTATGGAGGAAATAAAATATAATAGGGCTCTCCTGTGTCCTGTTTTTCCAACTCTGCACTTCATGATGCCATGTTGGAGCTTGAAATCAGTCATGTTGTAGTTCATACTTTGTGAACTGGATTACAAGTCAGGGTTGCATCCTCACCCAGAGATCCCGTTATGAATATTGACTAGCTCACCGTGGTCTATAATTTTCAAATCCTTACATCAGAGCTTCTCAACTCTGCACTATTGACATTTTTTGCCAATTTGTTGTTATAATTCTTGTGCATTGTAGAATTTTAAACAGCATCTCTGCCTCTAGCCACTGGTACTAGAAGCACCCCTTCTCTGGTTGTGACAACCAAATATATTTGGAGATGTTGTCAAATGTCCCCTAGGGGGAAAATTATAAGAACCACTGGCTTAGACAATATCATTTGTAGATGACTGGCTTTTATCTCCTTTTTATACTTTAACATGCCCTTGATAAATATTTATTTAGTGCTTCTTATGCATGGAGATACAATTATGAACAAGATAAGCACTGGCCCTGCCTTCATGAAACTCTAGTTTAAAATCATGAAATGGTTATGCAGATGTTGTCATCTCCAGGAGCTGCTCACCACCATCCATGGTCAACTCTGTTTTTCAACATCACTGTTGATGGCAAGTCCTCGAGTTGTCTCCTATAAGCTATTTGAAGACAAAATACCAAAGACAGCAGAAAACTTCCATGCTCTGAGCACTGGAAAGAAAAGACAGGTTGTAAGAATTCCTTATCTCAGAATTATTCCAGGATTTATATGTCAGTGTGGTGATTTCCCATGACATCATGGCACTGGTAGCAAGTCCACGTACAGGGAGGAATTTGATGATGGTCAATTCATCCCAAAGCACATAGGACCTGGAGTCTTGTCCATGGCAAATGCTGAACCCAGCACACACAGTCCCAAAGTTTTATCTGCACTGCCAAGACTGAGTGGTTGGATGGCAAGCACGTGGTCCTGGGGAAAGTGGAAGACAGCTTGGATGCTGTGGGAGCCATGGAGCACTCTGGGTCCAGGAATGGCAAGACCAGCAAGAAGATCACCATTGCCAAAGATGGACAACCCTGGGCACCAGACCATTCTGAGGAATGCAGAGCACCCTTCCACCCCATCTGCTTGCAATCCCCTATAATCTTTGTGCTCTCATTGCAGTTCTTTGGGTTCCATGTTTTCCTTATTCTTCTCTAAATCTAGCTGGAATGCAGAGCTAAGTTCGCAATTATAAAATAAAACCGTGGACTAAGCTGGAAATGTGTTGAGCATCTGCAAAGACTAGAACACATACTAATGTGTTTGGTAGTTGACAATGATCTTTATTAATTCTGTCAGTACTAATTGTAAATTATATAATGTTTATGTTCCTCCTTCAGGTGGTGATTGTCTCCTGGGTACAGGTAACTGCCAACAGTTGTGCCTCTCAGGGGATCACTAGTAGATCCAGGAAGACAAGCAGCTTACTTAACATGCCAGCTTCAGGATAGTGGCTGGTACAGGGAGGAGGATTCAGAAGTCACACCCAAGCTCATTGAGCAAGCATGCTATGAGGGCCATGAATAGCTCTGGCTGGAGAGTTTACTAGGAGGTTTCCACCATGGGGAGGACCTGTAACTCCTGTGAGGACCTAAGGGAAGCTGAGTCATCAGGGCCCTGGCCATGCCAAGATAGCACCCAGCTGATGTTGATCAGCCACCAGACTTCAGCATTGAGGCCTTCCTGGGCAAAAACTAAAGGCACTGGGGGACGGTGCAAGGGCTTGCACCTATGACCCGAGTGGACCAAGGCCCTCTCTTCTCTTCCCCACAACCACAAAGTCAACTCTTACACCAGGAGCCATCTTGGAAAGGAAAGGAAGAGTAGGGGAGGAAAAATACAAGACTGAAATATCAGGAGAGTGTTTAAATTATTGGATTGGATGACATCTAATTTTTCTTCTCATTCACTAGGGAGAAAGGCTCAGGAGAAAGGCTAGGTTGATTAGAGAAAATACTGCAGTCATATTTTCTAACTAAATGTAGGGTAAGTTAGATTTGAACTTGTTAAAATGGCCTTTGCCTTTTATCTGTCCACAGGTGTGCACACGCACACACTTACACACAAAAGAAGTTTCTGTTAGTTTTTTTCCTGCTCCCCATCCCCAAATCCATATCCACAAAAGGATTAGTGAGCAATGTGGACATTACTGGAGATTTCAAAGGGGAGATGGAGGAGAAGTTTTCATCATGCACTCCATAACAAACAGGTTCATATCCCTTTTGATACTTCATTCATCATTTCTAAGACACACATTTTTCATTGAATATGTGATATCTCTGAAACCAGAATCTTACCAGGGTGGTGTAATTGAAAACGTGATTCCCTTTGTTGCAGTACATAGAATAACGGTGTGTCCTACGTTGGCAGCTGCTATATTTGGTAACATCCTTGTCATCTTCTGTTTGCTGTCCTTCGTCAATTGCAACCAGAGACTTAGCTGCTAAGGTCACTGAGCAGAGTGACTCAAAGCACAGACTGCACTCAGGCCATCACTCATGGGCTCCACCATTCATTCATGAAGTGATCTTGGTCAAGTTACTGAACTTCTCTGAGCCTCATCTGTAAAATGGAGACAATATTACTCACAACTGCAGAGGATTCTAGGAGTTAAGTGAATTGATAGATATGAAGAGAATGGAGTGGTACCAGGCAGTGATGAATAACAGAAAAATAGTTTTCTAGTTACTACCTCGTTCGTTCCCCTGCACCCTGGCCCAACCTCCTGTTGCCTGCTGCTTTCCTCCTTCCTTCCTGATGTTATGAATAACGGCTATGTGGCCACTATTTGCTCTTTGAATGCACTGTCCAGATCTTGCCTTTCTTCTCCATTTGGCTTAACTAAGAATTTCCTCTAGACAAATATGTTCTCTCTTAAGGGAACTCTGACAAGCAAAGATTTCTAGGTGTGGTGATGTACTTTGGTAATTTTGTCAGGAGCATCAATGGTGGAAGCGAGAGAGAGAGTGAGGGATTAACCTGATGGAACAGAGCTGGTGTGTTGGACAGCTTTAAGAGAGAGGATGGAAAAAATGGGTTGAAGTCAGATGGCCAAACAGGATGCTTCTCCCAGACATCTCCTAGTAGCCTTTGAATTTTGTCAGTAGCCTTCTGTGCTATGGACACCCATCAGGCCTGCCCATCAGGATCCAGAGGACTATCCCACCTTCTTCAAGTCTCTCTGTAGGGGTAGCGATGCTTCTTCCCATATACCAGGCTGGCTCTAGGAGATAAGTCAGTGAAGGTGAACTGAGAGACCAATTTGGGCACAGGAGGAAGGTGGAGATTTCAAATCAGATATAGAGGCCTCAGAGAAAGCCAGACAAAAACAAAGAGACCTTGTGGCACAGCTGGGTCTCAGGTGTGTCACAGGTTGTATGCCCTTGTGAGCTCTTCCAGGCCCTCCATGTTGGAGTTGGAGTGGCTTTAGTCCTGGAACTCCCTTCAGTGAAGCTGGACAAAAGTCACCTCTCACAAATGGAAAATCTCTTCCGTGTGGGACTTGCACTTCCAGCTTCAGAAATCAAACACACTGAAGGTAGAATGTGCCTTGTCCCAAGGTAGCCTGTTTCCCAACTGGCCTGTACTCCACTGTTCATTTATTTTGCTGTGACCTTTTCTACAAGAGCACATAGCTTTCTAGCTGGTCATAGTTGCAACAAAGTAAGTTTTTGAATGGGGATTTTTAAAAAAATTGTTTTTTTGTTGTTTGGTTTGTTTTGGGTTTAATGAGTCAATGCTTTATTTTACTTTGAGTGTTTCTAACCAGAACTAAATGTGTGTGGGGTCTTGAACTTCCCCCCACAACTATTTCCTATTTGGTTCCAGAAAAATTCCAGTGCCAGATTTTGCCATAGCAACCAGAGACAAATATCATGTTAGCAATGAAGAGCTTAATGGGAAAAGGGTTTCCCTACAATGTGGCTTGGTTTTGTGTAGGGCATCCATCTTCTATGCAGAGCCATGGGAGGCAAGAGGAGGCCCCGTAGTCTTCACTGGGGTGCAGCACAGTCCAGATGTGTCACCTTCCAGGCTCCATTAGGAAATGCTACTCTCAGCTGGCCAGGCCAGGTGCAGAAGGGCTTCTTTGCTTGCTCCTTGGGTTTTGCACAGGTTGAGTATTGGCCTTTATTTTTGTATGTCAGGTTTTCAAAGTTAGGTGTATTAAATTATTATTCCAACATGCTTTGGCTCTGAAGAATTTCATAAACAAGTCTGCTGTGTGCTTCCTAATTGTCCCCTTAAATGCTCTTTGGCAGAAGGCAGGGTATACATGAATAAGAAAACAAAAACAATTCATGAAAATTTTCAAATATCTGTCTATGATGTCATCAGACTATGCCATTTTGTCATTTCTGTCATGGTGATGTCATGAGGTCAGATTACTGGCCGACAGGTAAAACTACCTCTGGTTTCCCTATAGTACAGCTTTCTTGTGGAAAGCACATTGGGGTTTTGAGTTCATGTCTTGGTTTTGAGTTGGTAAGTATTTAACAACTGGCTCTCAGAAATAAACTTGTCTAGATTTGTAGAGAGTGCTAATTTCTGTGGTGTAAATACTTCCACCATGGCTGCTTCCAAGCTACCAGAGTGACCTCATAATGTGTAACTGCAAAGAGATGAATGCTGTAGACTCTAGTGTGCTGGGGGAGCTGGCTGTACCATGTTGTGGAATCTGTGAATCTGGGCCAAGGGTTCTTAGGCTCAGCACTAGTGACGTTTGAGGTTTGCTAATTCTTGTTTGTTGGTGGCTATCCTGTGCATTTGGTATCCAGCAGCATTTCTGGCTTCTACTGACTAGATGATGAGAGTGCTCCCCATAAGTTGTGACAACATGAAATAATGGAAGATGTTGGCAAATGTCTCCTGGGGGGCAAAATCACCCCCAGCAGTGGACCATTCTGTATGGATAATTTTTAGAAGGTCCATTCAGCAGACAGTAGGCCTTTGCAACTGTTTGCTATGAGGAACCCTGAATATGCACCCAAAAAAGTTCTGTCTTGGCATATTGGATGTGGTATTTTAAAATACCAGAGTGCACTTCCTTGGGGAGTTCTGAGAAACATTGCTATAAAGAGTTAAGGCATTGAAATAAGACGTGGCCCCAAGGGGACAATCAAGGAAATTCCATGGATTAGATTTAAATAGAAGATAGATCCTGACAGACTGCAGAGGTCCTTTGGTCCAACTTTTTCTTTGTACAGATGAGAATGAGACTCTGAGGCAAGGAGTGACTTGTCCAAGGGCACCAAGCAAGCTGAACATGCTTAGGAGAGCCATGTGGTGAGTGTGAGTTTCTCTGTGACATATGGGAATTGAGACTGACTCCAACTGGTAGCTGTACATGTTTTGTGGGCTTTACAGTGACATCTCCCCATCCCTACCTTGCCACCCCCTTGGAAATAGCTTCTCATGAAAACCACATTATAATGGCGAACTTCTGTTTCAGACAGAATTATTCCCATCAGCTCCAGAAGTGAGTGGTTTATCCAAATGTTCTATGCAGGAGGGTCAAGCTGTTTGTTGTTAAAGAATAAATGTTGAAGATTATTATGGAGTCCTTGTTCCCTCCTTCACATGTGCTCTGGGACTTCTCATGGATGAGGCCATTCACAAAATGATCTCAGAAAAGGACTGATAGGAGAAACTGACTTTTCAGTAGAAAACTTAAGATTACAAGATAAAGACAGTTAAGAACTAAGAAAGTCCTTCTGAGTTTGCATTGAAAATATATTTGAATGCACAGAGGGGCCCCATCAAGGAACTATTAGTGAAGGGTCATCTCCATTAGCAGAGTTCCTTGGCCATTGGAGGTTCCAGTATAATTGGGACCCCACACACCAGTAGGTCAGTACATTTAAAATGCCAATCAATTGGGCCTCACCAGGAGGGCAAGGCTGCTTACATTGGCAGAGGAGGGGGTGAATTAAAGTGATAGAGTGTTTTGACTCAGGAATCTTTAAAAGCACACTTCAACACTTAAAAGAATTAAGCTTCAGTGATTTTATATGGGATAATTCATCACTTCAGACTAGTTTCTCACACTACGAAGTGCTGGCTCTTGAGAAAATTTGTCACCTCCAAAGCTTATTGTCACCACCTCATGCTTCTGACACTGTCCTTTGCCATAGCCCCGCCAGGGCCACAGAGGTCATGCAGATCACATGCAACACCTGTCCATTTCCCCGTCCATTTCCTCCCATCTGGGGGTAGTTGCACCAGTCTCTTGAGGACTTCAAGGTGATTGGATTTTTCATTCTTTTCTTGGGGGGACAGTTCAGCCTCAGCATCTTATTCTAAAGGGGTGAATAATTCTAGGATGTCATGCACTGGATCAGGCTAAAGGGCATTTAATACAACTCTGTAGAATACGCCCTACTCAGTGATGTGTAGGCCACACAGCCTAATAAGGAAAGGCTCCAGGAGGATGGAAAACCTTTTCTTCTCTGACATAGTCTTTTTGTTTTTTTTTTTGAATGGTGCTAGAGATCAAACCCAGGGCCTTGTGCATCCTGGGCGAGTGTTCTGCCACTGAGCTATATCTCCAGCTCTTTTTATTTTATTTTGAGATAGGTTCTCATTACATTGCTAAGGCTGGCCTCCATCTTGTGATCCTTCTGCCTTAGCTTCCTGAGCTGCTGGGATTATAGGCATGCACCACAGTGCCCAGCTTGGAGTTTAATTCATGAGGAAGCTATCTGCTCCATATTTAATAATTTTTTTCATAAAGTGGAAAAAGTAGGAGCAACAGCTTTTTGTTCTAAGGACAAGAACTACTAGCCTTCATAAGCCCTAGAGACCTGGGTGGGGTGGGGGTGGGGGAACTGAGAAGAAAATGAAGAATCTTCTTTACAGTATTTGCTATTGAGCCAACACCAGACAGAGATTTCTGGAGCTCAGCACTACACTATTATTTATTTATTTATTTGTCTATCTATTTATTTCTTGTGGTGCCGGGGATTGAACCCAGGGCCTTGTGCATGTGAGGCAAGCACTCTACCAATTGAGCTATAGCCCCAGCCCATTAGCACTGCATGTTTGCACCATTGCACATGTTATGAGGGCACTCCTGAGACGTGAATATGGTCACTGGAAGCAGCAGACTCCAAATGCTGCTTCCCTAGATGATTCTTTTAGAAGAGCTTGTGCCAGCTACTTGTCTTTGTCATATGATCCTTCCTGGCTCTGCAACCCAGATGTGAAAAGTGAAGAAAGCATGCCATTGCATTTCATTTCCCAAAGTGGAAAATATACAATTTACTCTGGGATGTCTAAAATATGAATATGCCATTCCCTCCATGTATCCAAAGCTTCATGTAGATGTAGTTCTAAGAGGAGAGCATACAGGTTCTTCGCTCCCCAGTGTGGACTGGGTCAGCCGATTGGCAGCTTCAGGCTAGGGGTGGGAATTGGGTGGTCCTCTGGGACAGGCCTGGTCTTCAGTTTGTAAACTGAGTGGCCTGAGTTAGGGGGATCCATTCACCCCATTTACACTCACAAGCCTAATTTCTTCATCAGAATGGCTGATGGGCCATGAGCGGCATGAGGCCAGGGGCCATAGTGCACTTTGTACCTCCAGTGCAAAGCATAGTGCCAGCCTATGATAGGTTCTTTTTTAAAAAGGAATTTTACAGCTCTGTTGAGGTACACAGGCTGAAGAATCAACCGCCCAGATCTGAGGTATAGGAACACACCCATGAAAACATCACCACAATCAAGATAATGGACTTACCCATCATCCCAAATTTTCTTGTGTCCCTTTGCAAGCCTGCTCCAGTTCCACCCATTGTTTCCAGACAACCACTGTTCTGCTTTCTGTCACCATAGATTAGTTTGAATTTTCTGGAATTGTACATAAATGGGGTCATACAACACAAACTCCACTTTCTGCTCTGGCTGTTCTCACTTAGCATAGTTATCTTGAAATTCATTGATGTTGTTTCATACATTAATATTTATTCTTTTTTATTATTGAATAGTCTTATATTATATGACACATAATAAGTACTTAACAAGTGTTTACAGCCTGACATTGACTTGAAAGTTAACACTTAAAACATAATTTCAGGGAGAGGGAATAATGGTATATTGTTCTATTCCAAGTGAGTAGATTTACTGAAAAAGTAAAAATGAAAATCAGGATGTGAGTTGGCATGGTAAAGACTTTTCTTGTTACCTAATATCTGTTCTGTCTCTTTTCATAGAAATAGAATGCCTGATTTTTGACTAGACACATCTGTATGGTATAAAGACTATATTTGCCAGCCTTCTGTGAAGTTATGTGTGGTCATGTGACTGAGTTGTGGTCAATATGATATAAGCAGAAGGGGTGTGTGAAACTTCTTAGAAGTCTCCTTGAAGAAAGGAGGATTTCCTCCTCTTCTTCTCCCTGCTTCCTGCTGTCTGGAATGTAGCCATGATATCTGGTGCTCCAGTAGCCATTTTGTGCCAGAAGAGGCCTTGAGGATGGAAGTCACTCAATAAAGTAGAATAGGCCTGGGTCACTGATACCATAGAGTGCCGTGCAGGGCCTGGACTACTCACTTCTATATTTCATGACTGTGAGAGAAAAATAAAATTTTAAAACCACAGATTTTTTGTATTAATCTTTCTTGCAGCTCAAACAGTCCCAACTGGCACAGTTAGGGAGGGTCTTAGAACAAGAATATTGCTGAAAAGTTACTTATGTCATGCTAATGCATCCATCTTCACTCTAGGGATTTTAGGGACCTTGTGTTTGTTTTTGTTTGTTTGTTGAAGAAGGAAAGTTTATTTGAGGGCTCATGATTTCAGAGGCTCATGGACTGCCAGCTTTGTTCCTCAGGGCTTAAGGTGAGGCTGAACATCATGGCAGAAGAGTGTGGCAGAGGGAAGCAGCTCACATGATGATCAGAAAGCAGAGAGACTCCACTTACCCGATATAAATATGTATACTCCAAAGGCACACCCACAATGACCCACCTCCTCCAGCCACACCCTATCTGCCATCAGTTCCACTCAGTCAATTCCATCAGGGGATTAATCTACTGGTTGGGTTAAGACTGTAATAACCCAATCATTTTTCCTCTAAGCCTTCTTGCATTGTCTCACAATGAGGTTTTGGGGGACACTTCACATGCAAACCATAATATTCCACCCCTGCCCCCTAAAAGCTCATGACCATCTCACAATGCAAAATACATTTTGTCCATTTCCAAGAGTCCCCCTAGCCTCAACACTTCCAAGATTGCCCAAAAGTTCAAGTCTAAAATCTCTCAAGCTTGTATCATGAACTTCTGTAAATATCAAAAGCAATTTACAAGTATTCAATGTATAAAGGTACAGAGTAAGCATTTTCATTCACACACACACACACACACACACAAAGGGTCATAGAAAGAAGGGATGGGATGAAAGCAAGATCAAAATCCAGCTAGGCAAACAAATCCTGTAGCTTCACATCTAGCCTCTGGGACACATGACATTGTGGTGTTCTGTCCAAAGGGCTTGTGAAGCTCTGCCCCTGTGGCCTTATTGGTGGCAGCCCAAATGACCTTTCTATTGGCTTGTTTCTGTTCAATTCCTACAGCTTTCCTAGCATGATGTCTCATGTTACTGGCATTTCTAAAACTCAGGGGTCTCCACTACAGCTTTGGATTCCTCCTCACATCTCCACACTTTGCTCTCTCAGGAGGTGCCCACATGGACTCTGCCCCTGCTATACTTTGCCTAGCCTCCTAGGCTTTCCTTTGAAATCTTGGTGGAAGCCTCCATTACCCCCTAACTACAGTATTGTGCATTCCTGCAGAACCAGCACAATGTGGTTGATGCCAGGGTCTGTTGCTATCTCAAGCAGTAGTGAAGCTTCCAGGGACTATGGCTGCAGCAGATTCTCGGTGTCTGGGTGGCCAAGCATGTTGAAAAAGCTTCCTAGGCCCCCTTGTTTAAGAAGAGTACTCCACTGGTCTCTTCTCAAAAGAATTTTTACTTTTACTTCCTTGAGTCTGAGATGAATGTTATTTCACCGTCTTTCTTATTGACTATGGGCAAAGTCTTCATCATTTCTTTAGTGACAGTAATGTCTTTAACAACTGCCACTTCCTTAGCCCCAGATTTACTCCAATCTTTCAAGTCCAAGATTTTCAAATCTTTCTGCTCTGATTTCTGCTCCTGATTATCACAATAAATTTAGCTAAAAGCCACCAGCAATATCCATGCCACTGTCTGAATTCTGTCTAGAAATTTCTTCTGTCAGATTAAGAAGTTCATCACACTTAATCAGCCTCACAGAAAGTCTTAGGGCATGGGAAAAATGCAGAAAACTTCTTAGCCAAAGCATAACACAAATGGCCTCTAGTCCAATTACTAATAATGTCCACCTTTTCCTCTGAGCCCTCTTGATCCCTGTCTTCACTGTCCATGGTCCTATTGGCATTCTGTTTTTCTGAGCTCCCATCAGAATCAGCCATTAAGTTCCATTTATAACAATCTAAAGCATTTCCAGCTTGCACTTTTAAATGTCTCAAAATTCCTCTCCCAAATTCCAAAAAACTCCAAAATCTTCTGAACCACATGGTCAGGTTAGGCACAGTAACCACCCCACTTCTGGTACCAATTTCTGTGTTAGTCAGCTTTTTCACTACTGTGACTAAAAGATCTGACAAGAATAATTTTAGAGGAGGAAAATTTTATTTAGGGGCTCACAGTTTAAGGAGTCTCAGGCAGCTGGCTCAATTCTTCAGGGATTAAGGTGAGGCAAAACATCATGTGGAAGAGCGTGGCAGAGGGAAGCAATTCACATGATGATCAGACAGCAAAGAGAGCTCTAGGGACGTTTCTAACTAGAAAGCTCATACAAGCTATTGGAATCTCCTTTTGTGAGTTCTGGAAAAATCTCAACAAATCATTCCTTTCTTTGTTGTTTTTAATTGGCATGTAAAAATTATTCACACATGATGTTTGGATGCATGAATGCATTG
Organism: Geosciurus inauris; assembly: GCA_004024805.1. NCBI lineage: Eukaryota > Metazoa > Chordata > Mammalia > Rodentia > Sciuridae > Geosciurus > Geosciurus inauris. The sequence goes on along the minus strand of PVHX01005576.1, from coordinate 88,561 downwards.
GGTAATGTTCAAATTAGGGTAAACATTTTACCTCCTTAAAATCTTATCATTTCTTTATGATGAAAATATTCAAAATCCTTTTTCCTGGCTTTTTGAAGTGTGTAGTACATTGTCATTATCTACGTTTGACCCACTGTGCAGCAGCACTCCAGAACTTCTTACCTCTAACTGTAACTTCGTATCTCCTGACTGACATTTCCTTGACCATCCCCACACTCTCCCAGCCTCTGGTGATCACCATTCTATGTTCAACTCCTATGAGATCAACCTTTTAATATTTCGCATGTAGGTGGAATTATGTAGTACTTGTTATGCCTGGTTTGTTTCACTTAACATAATGATCTCTAGTTTTATCCTTGTTGCCACAAATGACAGGAAATTTCTATGGCTGAGTAGTGTTCCATTTTGTATGGATACATCATGCCTTCTTTATCATACATCTGCTGATAAAAACTTTAGTTGTTTCCATTTCTTGGTTATTGTATGACAAAGAATTCTTAAAAGTTCTCCTTTTCCCATCCATGCAACTCTCGTTTCCATTTCTAGATGTCATCAGTATTTTAGACTTCTCAAAATCATTGCTTATTTTATATTTACTTACCTTTAACTTGGTGGCTCTGATGGGATGTGGGGTTGTCCTAATCTCATTAAAGAAACTTACAAATCATGGTTACTGTGGCTTATTAGGAAGTGCTCTCTGTACATACATAGTTTCAGTTATTGTGTACAAATTCTTGTTATGTTTAATTCCTAGTGATGTGAGGCTTGTAACTCTTTCTTGTTTGAAATGTTTCAAACATACTTTCTTTTCAGAGTATACGTCCTGATGTCATTTATCTAGTAAAGACAACCCTGTAGAACAGTAGCTGTCAACTTTATTGATTGATTTAGCAGTGGAACATTTTTTTCAAGGTGTCATATGTAGAACCCATTCTGTAAACATCTGTCAGAGCTGCTCAGGTGGACGTCAATGTGGAGAGCCCAGAGCCTCACTAGATAATCCCCTCCTGTCCTTCCCCTCCTCTACCATAGTGGCCCTGAGATGCACTCTTAGAGCCTGAAGGTTCTGTGAACGCAGCTGAAAGCCACAGATTTAGAGCATGTCAAGAATCAGAATGTCAGTGGATCATTGTTCTCAGATCAGCCAAAAATAAGTGACACAATGTCCAGATGTCAGGGCCATACGTTGTACTCATATGGGAGCCTCTAAGACTGTCATTCAAATCTCTGCTCTTATTTTAGCTGCAGTTCTGAGGAACAACGTTGCAATCTGGCTTCCTGGTCACAGAGGACTAGAACAGCTCAGAGCAGGACAGTCAGGCAGAGCCAGACATGAGAGAGCAGACAGGATTTTTAAGAACGGCAAACATGAGATGTTCAAAACCATCTTCAGGGGTCATTTGAGGTAAATGTGGTGTTCCGAATATGTGTCAGTGGGTTCTGAAGGCACGATTTTATGTATTTACATATATATTTCATGTATTTATAAAGCATATATTTTACAAAGTATATATGTGTATATGTATAAATATTTATATGTTTTTAATGGGTGTGGGTATGTTGTTGTATATAGTATATTTGTTTTTTTCTATAATGATAATATTTATTGAAATGATTTTTCTGTGCCATGTACTGTCCTAGATGCTTTCTATAGTTCACTTATCTCACCTTCACCACTATTGTTTTATGAAGTAGGCACCGTTATTATCCCCAGAGGCACAGAGGAGTTCAGTCCCTTGTTCCATGCTGCACAGCAAGCATGTGGTGAAGCTGGAATTCAAACCCAGGAATCCTGGCTCCAGGGCCAATGCTTTTAATATATTCCATACCTTCCCATATTTAAACAATAAAAGTCCAAACATCTGTGGCTAACAAAAATTTTCTGTTGTCTGGGAAACTCTTATCCAACATGTGGAAAACTCACTTGTCCTCCAACAATCCTACAAATGAAAGAACAAATTCAATTGGGACTGGAATCTGGGTATCCGAATGCCGCGTGTAAGGCACCCTCCCCTTCGCCATATGACTTGTGAGGAAAGCCAGAGAGACAGACTGACTTGAGCGAGTCTGAGTATCAGAAAAAGTGCTGTCAGACCGCTGGCCCCGAGGGCAACGCTGGGACTCTGCTGTTGGCAAGATGGCTGCAGTTCCGTTTCTGTCATTGTCACCTTCTAGTGGCTTCACGAGGTGATTTGGAGTTGACCGAAAGGCTACTGTGTTTTTTACAGGCATTTGTTTTCTGGCCCGTGTTTATAGATTGTGGCAGAACCATCAGAAGACGTCGAACTGCAAAAATGAATTGGGGGCTGGGGCTGTGGCTCAGTAATGGAGCGCTCGCCTCACATGTGTGAGGCACTGGGTTGGACCTCAGCATCACATAAAAACAAATAGAATAAAGGTATTGTGTTCATCTACAACTAAAAAATAAAATGTTTAAAAAAATAATTAAAAAAAAGAATCCCGTTTCAAGTTAGCAAGGGCCACAGTGTGGGTGCAGTTCTGTCTGTGTCCCCCCAGGCGCTGGGATTTGCCTGGATCCCTCTCCAAGTTTGCTGCTAGGCTTTGTGCTCTGGGAACTCAGGAATTACCCTGGCTTTTCTTGTTGCTATTCCTGTGGGCATGGATCATTTCCACCGTTCTGGAATGAAACTGGATTTCAAGGGAAGCCTCTGATTGTAGAAGGTCTACACTCGCTGAAGGAAGCCTGGAGCACATTTTTAAGTAGGGCTGTAGCATTCATTATTACACATCCCCGCAAGGTTATTTTCTTGTAAGTGGATGAGTCACAGGCCACATATCACGCACACATACCTTGGTCTATCAACCACACTTTAAGGGAATTCATTTTCTTTTTTGTTTTCTAAAAGAAGACACTGTCCCACTCCAGCAAAGAAATGAGAATACTCAGCATATTTGTTGATATCTTAGTGAAATCAAGTCACTGGTAATTTGTTAATTACATCATTTCAACCCCATTTCAATCCATTCCTATTTAACTTACTCTCATCTTCCCTATTCTTGTCTGTCTGGTGAACTCTTATTCATCTTACTAAGCCCAGTATTTAGGTTATCATTCTTGTACTATTTATGAGCATCAAGCATACCTATATTACACAACATATATCTTGCAGTAGTTAATTGTTTCAAATCCACCGCCCTTCTTGCTAGGCTGTAGGTTTCTTTTGCTAGGATGTGAGTTTCTTTCTTTTCTTTTTTTCTTTTTGGTACCAGGGATTGAACCCAGGGGCTCTTAACCACTGAGCCACATTTCTAGTCCTTTATAATATTTTATTTGGAGACAGGGCCTCACCAAGTTGTTGAGGCAGGCTTTGAACTCACGATCCTCCTGCCTCAGCCTCCCGAGCTGCTGGTATTGCAGGCATGTGCCACTGCACCTGGCTCAGCTGTGGGTTTCTTGAAGGTAGGATTCATAACTAATGAATCAGTACACCATCAACCATTGAAGGTGTGGTATGCAGAATTCTAAGATAGCTCCCAAGATTCCTTGCCCTGGGGTGTATATACCCTACAATGCTAGACTGTGATTGGGACCTGGAAATGTGATGGCTGTCACTCCTTGATTAGATTACATTAAATGGCTGTGAGTAAAGGGACTTTGCAGACAAAATTAAGGCCCCAGATAAGTTGATGTTGAGTTAATCCAAAGGAGATTGTACTGAATGGGCCTGTCTTAATCTGGTGAAAGCTCTTTAAAGAGGACTGGTACCTTCCTGAAAGAATAGTCAGGGGGCTGGGGTTGTGGCACAGTGGGAGCGTGCTTGCCTAGCACACGTGAGGCACTGGGTTCGATCCTCAGCACCACATAAAAATAAAATAAAGATATTCTGTCCACCTACAACCAAAAATAAATATTTAAAAAAAAAAAAAAAGAATAGTCAGGCTTCCAAGTCAGGCTTCCCTTCTGGCTTCCAAGAGGGAAGCAGCTATGTTTTAAGAGGGATTGTGGAGAAACCCATCTGGCAAGGATCTGAGGGTGGCTCTTAGGAGTTAGGAGCAGTTCCTAACTAACACTTTGTAAAAAAAACAGGAAGTCCTGCTGCCCAGCCGCATAGCTACAGGGAAACGAATTCTGCCAACAACCTGAATGAGCTTGCAAGTGGATTTTTTCCCCAGTGAAACCTCCAGATGGGAATGCAGCCAACCAACACCTTGGCTATTACCTTATGAGATCCTGAGCAGAGGACTTAGTTCAACTGTGCCTGGACTCCTGACCTGCAGAAACTATGAGATGATACATGTGTATTGATACAGTTGTAGCAATTTGTTACACAATGATAGAAAACTAATACTGTCGGCATATCTTAAATGCTTGTTGAATTTAATTTAATCAAGGACATAGAATATTTTAAAAATGAATCTTGACTAAAGTTTTGGCCAATTTAAAAAATGTAGGCATCTTGAAGAATTGCCATCTTCCTTTGGGTCTTCCATCCATGCCATCAATTTCATCCACTTTCAATGTTTCCATAAATCCCAGCTTCTGATTGTCTGGAAATAGGAAGTGAGATTCTCTCCAGCCATCACTTGGCATTCTTGGGAGATAAAATGGATAGAAATTGATGTTGAAATGAGACCACCATCATTTTTCAGTCTGCTCACCATGTACAGAGCTCAGAATGATTAGAAAATGTAAAACACATGTGAAGAGCTCAACCCCTTTGGTTAAATCCCATTTACATAGATCAGTTTTCCCAAGGGCCATAAGTTAGTTGAACTTAAGCAATTAAAAAAATAAAACAAAACTAGAATCTTTTGCTAAAGCCAGAAAAGAAACATGGATGAGTTAAACCATATCAGATGTAATGGTTTGTTTTGAGAAGTGTTTGGATTGTTGTCTATAAGTGTTTTTTTTTTTTTTTTTTTTTTTAAGGCAGATTGAAAAGCAGCATTTATAAGATCTTATGCAGCCATGGTGGAAATTGAGTAGACCAGATTAATTCTACCCAAGCCATCGATACCATCAGGATCACCAGTGACCCAGATCAGGGACTTGCTATACACTCTCTATTACATTAGAGAACCAGCTTAGGGACTGTAGCCAATGGAGGGACTGAGAACATGCCTGAAAACAACACTGAGCCCAATGCTGGGCTTGGTACTCCACGCCACCTTGAAACACCACCTTAGGGGGTCCCTTCTTGCTATTGGTTGTGCCATGTTGTGACCAAGAACAAACTTTTAGCCCTGGAGCCTCTTCCCTCTCCCTGGCAACATTTTCAATTTCATTGGCCCTTGGCTAAACGTAGCTTCCTGTTTCTAAGAAAAGAGGTGGAAAGAGCCTTTTGAAGGCCTCACAGACAGTCTGGGAAGGCTTCATGGGCAGCAAACAACTCTTAGCAAACAACAATTTGATGAGTTAAGTGTAAACGGATCAGAGACATATGGATTCCATTTTGGAGGGAAATACACATGGGCTTATAATGTAAAGAGGGACAGAGTGGGGGTGGGGCAGGGAAGGGAATGCTTGGAAAAATGTGGTTTCGGTTTTGCCAATTGCAAAATGTTTGAAACAAATAATTTGAGATGTTTTGCCCAACCTAGAGTGTGGCTGGACTCACCCTTTCCTTCTATTTATGTGTCATTTTCAGACTCAGCACACATGCCAACGCTGGTTTGAGTCTTGGGTGGATTGTTAAAAATGCAGTGATTTTGAAAGGTCATTTCATGTGTTTCCTGTATAGCCTCTGAGCACGAAGAGTAGGGTGGCATCAGGGAGAATTTGGAGACATCTCTCTGCCTCTGGGCCAAACTGTCCCTCAGTGTCTCTGGTATCTTCCACTTGTGGAGGTTCAAAACTCAGGCTGTGCTAAGGAGGTGTGTCAGTTTGAGAATGTTCTTCAACCTCAGTCTCCTCACCTGTGAAATGGGGTGTCGCGAGTGGCACAATTAATAATTACTCAGAGGCAGATTGTCTTTAAATGCAAGCATACATTCAATCACAACAATCATCAAATATAACCAATTAATGCAAAAAGTGTTGGGTGTGCTGGAGCACCCCAACTAGCATTCAATGAGCACTAATTAAACACTATAGGTAAGTCACACTCTCCTAGGGCAACTAAACACTACAAGTAAGTCACACAATTCTAGGGCAACCACGAGCCCCAAAATATCTCTGTGCCAAGCGACTTCTCTTAGCTAAAGAGCAGACGTTGTCCTTGTCTGGTGGTTCTCTTCAGCTGAAGGCTGGACATCAGGAATGGTGGAGCTGATCCAGGGACAGATATCAAGGTAGCCAGTCTCACTGATGTCCTTGGAGCAAAAGCCCCCAATGTGGCAGGACAGGCAGTTTAAATACAGTTCCAAGTTGGTGGTGTTAGCTAGTGTCACTGTCCATTGGTTATATCCAGTGAGATAGTGTAATTGCAACTGGGCATATTCTTTGCACACGTGCATGGAGCTGAGCTCCCTATCAACTGTAACCAGTCATTGCTAGGCGGGCCTCTGGTTAGGTGCCCCTTACAGCCCCTTATCGATTGCAAGCAGGCATGACTAAGCATGTCAATGGCTGCTGTTCCTTATGGCCAGCAACTTAGTGAGTCCCTGGCATGTCCAGGCATCCCTGGGATCCCGGGATCCACACTCCAATGCTAGCAATGTGTGAACTCGGGCGGTTCTTTAGTCTCTGTGCTTTTTCATCTGTTCAGTGGGGTGTTTTAGCTTTGTGTTACTGTAATAAACATCTGAAATTCTCACCCTGAAAGAGGAAAGGCTTATTTTGGCTCTGTTTCTGAGGTTCCAGTCCATGGTCACTTGACCCTTGCTTTGGGCCTGTGGCCAGGCAGCACAGCCCCCTAGAGAGCATGTGGGGGAACAACCTGTCATCTCCTGGAAGTCGAGAAGAAGAGAGAGGAGGGGCTGGGTTTCCACGATCCCCTTCAAGAGCAAGCCACCTGTGACCTAACTTCCTTCCACTAGGCCCCACCTCCTAGAGATTCCACCACCTCCTGGTAGTGTCATCGGCTGGGGACCAAGCCTTCAACACATCAACTTTTGGGAGACATTCAAGATCTGCAGTATATAGCACAGGGACAATGCCAGTGTCCATTGCAAAGGGTTACCTTGACAATTAAGAGTTAATACATGTAAAGAGCTTATACAGTGCCTAGCACATAATGTGTTCATTAAAACTTGCTATTGTTGCTTATAGTATCTATTGTTCCACTGAATTTTTGGAGATTGTAGAAAATAAGACAACATTGTCTCCAGGCTGGGGACCAGGTCAGTCCCTTACCCAAACTGCAGGAATCTCCTCCAGCTGATTCTCCTTTTCTTATTGTTTCAGCTTGTAGAATCTTTGCTTTTTCACCCCCAAATAAGAAGCAGGTAGTTTAGTCTAAAATCAGAAGCATCTCTTCGCTATCCTAGGAGATATCCTCTTCTCTCATTTACTTTGCCACCATCAGTATCCAAAGATACATAGTTTAAAAGCCCAGCAAAATCATACTAGAATGTGAGGGAATTTCAAAGTCCCAAATGGAAGGAAACCAGGAGCCCTGAGCTGTGCTGGTTTAATGCATTGCTTCTCAACCCTTCCTACACATTAGGATGAGCTAACAGGTTTTGAGGCTGTGGCTTGGGCGTAAGTTTTACAACCCTCCAGGTGCTTCAAATGTGCAGCTTCGGGTGATAATCACTCTGGCTAAGGTGATCAGTGGGCACTGCAGGTGCTGGGGGTGGGGGTCACTTATTCTGACCCCATTTAACTCATGAGCCCTTCACACCCTGATTTCTGTCCTCTACACCTTGGGTGAGTTTTCCCTTGGGGCTCTGCCTTTGAGGTCTGCAGGAACAAGGCTACTTCCTTTCTAAACCCCAAGCAGGCTTTAGGTCAGTACTGTGCCCCATGTGGTTTCCCCATCTCTGCTCCGTGGGATCTTTGCTGAATCCATCACTTCTTTGCCTGTGCAATACTTCTAGCTACTGTTTCTCACACCTCCTGTTTTCTTTGGCATGGTTTTGCTTGGTTTTGGCCCACTGACCACGGATTGCTGTCTTTTGCTTTGTCAAACAGTTTCGGAGGCTGTACAGTACAGTGTAAAAGTGGGGAATTTGAGGTTAGACCTGGGTTTATATCTCTCTTTGGCTGCTGAGGAGTTACTTCATTTCTCCTCACATTAAAATCCTAGCTTGCCGCTAGGATTAAGCCTGTAATCCCAGCACTTAGGGAGGCTGAGACAGGAGAATCGCGAGTTCAAAGCCAGCCTCAGCAATGGCGAGGCGCTAAGCAACTCAGTGAGACCCTGTCTCTACATAAAACACAAAATAGGGCTGGGGATGTGGCTCAGTGGTCGAGTGCCCCTGAGTTCAATTCCCAGTACCAAAAAAAATAAAATGTGAATGATCTTACTGAGATGATACCATTGTTGTGAAGGTCAAAGGAGATAAAAAGGGGATGGTTGTGCATGTGAGGGCAGTGGAATGGTGATAAGGACATGATGTGGATGGTGATGCAATGGTGATTTGGGTGGTGATGGTAATGCTATGGTGTTATAGACGTGATTGTGGTGGCAGGTAATGATGGTGCTGGTGATCCAGATGATGGTGATGATGGCAGTGGTAGTGGTGCTGGTAGTAATGGTGATGGTTTGGTAGTGGTAACTATGATGGGTGTGGTGGTTGTGGTGGTGATGCTGATGATACTACTGATGATGGCGGTTGTGGTGCTGGTGACTGTGATGGTATTAGCAGCAGCGGTGGTGGTGGTGGTAGTGGTGGTGGTGACAGTGCTGATGGTGGTGGTGGTGATGGTGGTGGTGGTGGTGACAGTGCTGGTGGTGGTGGTGGTGGTGGTGATGGTGGTGGTGGTGGTGACAGTGCTGGTGGTGGTGGTGGTGGTGGTGATGGTGGTGGTGGTCATAATAGTGATGACCACAATGGAGATGATGCTTAAAGTTAAAAAAAGCAAAACTACTCTATTTGGCATGGAATAAGGGATTTATTGTGGGGATTAGATTCACTCCACATGAAAACTAGTGAAAAACTCTAGGCAAGGCTGTTACCTCTGTGTCTGGCAGTGGGCCTGAAGTGTCTGTGGGTCAGCAGGGCCTGCAGATAGGACAGAAAGCTGGATGTGAAGTGAGGGAGCAAGAATAAACTGGATCAGCTACCCGACCCTCGCCCCTTCTCAGCTTCTAACATGGGTAACTTCCATACAGGAAAAGCTGGAGCCCCTCACCACAGAGCCACACGTGCACCAGGCCCAGGACTCAGACTTGCTGCAGGAGATCCAGCGGAGCTGGAGATTTCTCAGGTGCAGCCACTGTCCTGACAATGTGTGTGGGCTGCCTCTGTCTGGTGCCCTCTTCAGACTTCCCTTGTACCTGGCATAGCCCATGTGCTATGCTTAACTCAACCATTTCAAACTTGGAGAGGCAGGGAGAACCAGAGCTGAGACAGAGGCCAGTGCCAAAGAACTGGAGATGGTTCCCTTTGCACTCTCGGGGCAAGGAAGAGTCTAGCCATCATCTCATTCCCAGAAGTTATGATGTTTTGGCATCTCCTCTACCCAACCCCTGATCACTGAAGGAGGCCATCTCTTCAACCAGTCCTTGAATTGGGAGTCAGAAGACTAGTAAGGCTAAAATGTTTGGCTCTCTTTGGAATCCTGGTATGTTTTTAGCCTCACTCAGGTGCTTATTGAAGGAGCTATTCTTCTTCTTTTTTTTAATTTTATTTATTTTTTTTAGTTGTGGGTGGACAGAATATCTTTATTTTATTTTTATGTGGTGCTGAGGAGCGAACCCAGTGCCTCACGCATGCTAGGCAAGCACGCTACCACTGCGCCACAATCCCAGCCCCAAGGAGCTATTATTCTTGATGTTGACCCTGCTCTGTTTCTCTGACACTCCACCTTATTCTGTGTTGCTAAGCCAATATGTCTGGTAGATTGGGTGTGTTCTATGCATTTTTTACTTATATTTTCCACTTAACAATGGTGTATTGGGATATATCCCCATTGAAATTTGAGGAACGTATATAATTGGACCAAGTAGTTCTCTCTGGTGGCTGATGTCCTTAGACCATGTATGCTCTTCCTGGGGCCTCTACTGCTCATGAATGACAGCCTTGTGAAAGTTTCTACTCTTTTCTAATTCTATAGTTTTTAGAGGCTTCATTTATCAATAAATACTATCAATAAATCAATAAAATCGATTTATCAATAAATCAATAAAATCTTTCATTTGTAGATTTTCATCATCAAAGATGTATTTAGCATTTAGTTCAATTCTGTTTTCTTTCATTTTTATCTGTCTCTGCTCTAACATACATCCAATCTTGCATGGGTGGCAGGACTGGGAAAAATTGGTTCTGAGTTTTGTACTGCAAAATGAGTAATTTGAGATTTGGTAGCATAATTTGGTAGTCTTTCTTTTTCTTTATTTACTATGCTACCTGGTTTGTGAGTATTTTCTCCAGCTGCAAGCAATTTACCCAAATTGTAAGCTATGTTAACTGTTATAATCCCTGTTACCATGACTAGAGACTGAAAAATGACCAGTTGTCATCAGATTTGGAAACCCATAGAAAGGATCATTTTACTTGTGGCTTCATGCTTGAAACTTCTCAGATTGTGGACAAGTTATAAGTATTTGCCCTTCAGTTTTCTTATCTGTCATATGAGAGTTTGCCTTGCATGTCATGCCATGTTTTTTGAAGCCCTGGAGGTCACCAGATGAGTTCTTGGGAATTGGGGATAGGAAGAACATGGCATCTAAGTGCTTCTCATCTTTCATTCAAATGGTGAAGAGCCACTTTTGTATATTTTTCTATATTTGGTTTCAGTGATAGATTGGATTATTGGTCAGCCAATAATCACTCTCATTCCTCTCTCTTCGAGCAGACTATACTCCCCATCCTGCTGACTTTGAACTTGAACATGTGACTCACTTTGACCAATGGAATGTGAAAGTGAATGAGGGTAGAGTAGAAGAGACAGTAAAAGGACCGGGCATTCATGATAATTGGGCCCATTCAAATACTCCTGGAGGTTAATAGACATATTAATGAGCACCATCAAGGCCTGTTTCAAATGTAAAAGACCTTGAGGCTCCCCTGTGGGAACACCTCCAGCCAACTCCTTTGTCCCAGAGGCGGAAAACAGAAAGTAGGGGTGAATCTAGATAAAAGTTATAGGGAAGAAGGTGGGGGTAGACACAGATGGTAGCTTTGATGTCTTTTTAATACCTATTTTACATAGATTTTGCTCCATGATCTGCCCAGAACCGCATATAAACTTGTAAGCTAACACACAGAATGGGTTTTTCTGCTATCAGGTCTCCTCATGCATGGTGAGAGTTCTGTCTCTTCTCACTTAAATAAATTCTATTCTGTTTACTCTTCCCTTCCATGACTGTCTGTGGATTTTATTCTTCAAAATTTGTGAGACAAGAAACCAGATGAAATTGGCAAAGTGGGGAATCTAGTCTCATCTCAAAATTCCAATTTCAAAATGATGTGATGTGAATAGTGACTTGCATGGTTTGGTTTGCCTCATGAACTCTTCTATTTCCTATGAGAATGTGTCCCAGGTAGCCACGGGACCAAGGAGAACTGGAGAGATGGTGAACAGATCTAAACCCAACCTGTAGCCTGAAGCAGAGCTGTAACAGCTTAGTTCAGGGAGATCAGTTCACAGGCCACTTGCCGATCAGATCTGTCAACATGACAACAAATATTGGTATAAGTTGTTCTGTTTTGGGGTGATTTGTTATACAGCATTATTGCAGTCATAACTGTCTGATATAGTTAAGTTCTGTCCATAGTCAGGTCCTTTGGTTTAAGAAAAAGTTTGAAAAGTATTTTGGGTTTGCTGATTTTTCTGCTCTCTCATCCAGTACTATTTTCCTATTTTTTCCTTCCTGTGTGTATAGGAGAGAGAGAAAAAGAAGGGGTTTTGGAAACAATAAAATCTTATTGAAAGAAAAAAAATTAGAGAAACTACAGGTTTTTCTTTTTCTTTTTGAAGGAGGAAGGGAGTATGAGGGAGCTTGGAGGAGAGATGGGCACATCTGTAGTTGAAAGTATGTTTTGTTTCTTCCTTGAATCCTCAAGTAAACATTTATCCACTGACATCATTTCGCACTGTTGCATTATTTTGTCCATTTTTGTATTCCAGGTTTTGTACAACTTCTAAAATTCCAGGAAGAAGGTGAAAGAATAACATTGCACACAGCCCTGGCTTGACTATGTTTATTTCATGATAGGCCATTCCCTTGGACTTAACCTTAAACTGACCTTTCTGATTCCAGACCAGACAGCAAAGCTTTGCTAACTAAGTCAGAATCAAGGAGCAGAAGCAACCCACTTCCCTGGCCAGCAGTGTTTTCCATTAGTGTCCATGGTCACAAACAAGGTGCTAGGAAGGTGTTTTAGGAACTCCTGGAGCACTTCACCGCTAAAGAGCATGCACAGACACTCTGGGATCTTAAATGATTGGTGCCTCACCCTAAACTTTGCATACTTGAAGGAGAAAGGAGTGGTGAGGAAGCTCTTAGGCTATTTTCAAGCCCTTCTTGCTCTAGCCCTTTGTAGCATGCTTTTACTTTATCCTTAGAATTTTGAGAATGCCTCAAAAATAAATACAAAATGCCATCACTCAAAGCCAGGAACAAGGACTATTTGGATGCCCTCTATTCCTATGAATAAACTGAAGTGCTATCATATCATGTGTGAGGGGAGTCTTTTTAGAGTAGATTGTGGAAGGGATGATTCTACTTCTCAGAGAGAGAGAGAGGGAAAGAGAATTTATGGGATCTATGAGGCCATCCTGAGGCAAGCTAGGCTTCATCTATGGCAGGAGCTGGGTTTGAGGACATCACTGGCATCAGCCTGTGTTGATGCCATCTGCATTTGGGTATCAAGTGATTCATCTGCTTGTTTGTACTGGATGGAGCTCCTTTGAGGACACCAGGAGCTGCTAAATATTTCAAAGCCAGGACCTGGCACTGCTTGTGCATAGGGTGTTCTGTTGTCATACTCTGGGGGACCTGAGTTTATATCCCACAGTACCATCAGGGGAGTACAGGACTCCAGGAGACTATTTTAGGTTCACTAATGAGTATCTAGCAAACAATAGCCTATTAGCTGTTATTTATTGAGTGTCAGGAGATTTTATAAGCCCTCTAAAAAGAATCAAATAATAAATGCCTATCTAGCCAGTGTAAGGGAAAGGGGGAATTAAACAAGACAAAATCAATCTAGATGAAGGCAGGAGAAAAGTGAAAAGGAAAGCAGAATGGATTAGATAGGGTAAGGTGGGATATTTACATCCAACTGAGTCAATTATTACATTAAATGTTAATGAATTAAATATTGCAATTGAAAGGTGAAAGTTGTTAGGCTGAAGAAGAAACAAATCTCAAGTACACACATCTTCCTAGTGACACACCTTAAAATAAGGACACAAAAGCCCTTTATCTGTTTATTTTGGGTAACATGGCAGTATGTACTGACAGGCATAAATTTGTCCATACCTTTTGACCTTATGTATCATTTTAATAGTTAAGACCTCAGAGTCTGGACTGGTTGGATAGAACTTAGTTCAGACCCCACCTCTGCTCTGAACAAGCTGTGTGACCTTGGGCAAATGAATTAGTTCTTTGTTTTTTTTTCATCTGGAAAATGGGGATAATTAGTAGTTTTCTCATAGGGATGTCTGAGGAGTCAATCATGATGGATGCAAAGTGCTCAGCACATAGCCTGGCACGTCCTATCTGTTCAAGATGTGCTAGCTGTTTAAACTGCTGCTGTTTTTGCACTTGATCTTAGCCAAAAGGCCATGAAGGGATGCTGCTGCTCCTTTTAGTAACTGAATCCTGGGAATCTATATCAGGAAAATAATTAAGTCAAAGAAAAATATTGTACTCACAAAGATGTTTATGGCATTGAGAAACAGAAACAATCTGTCTCATTCATTCATTCAATTCAAGAAAGATCCTATTAAATGCCAGGCACTGTAGACCACTGTTTGGGATACACTAGTGAAGAAGAGAGACAAAGACCCCTGCTTTTGTGGTGGGAAATGTATAGCTAAACTAGGAGGCCATAATTCAATGGAACATTATGCAATAGTTCAAACAATATAAATGAAGACATGGAAAGTTGTTTGTAGTATTGTATAAAAAGCAGAAGAGGAACACATAGGTGTCTTAATAAAATAGGTGTCCGAGGACAGAAACTAGAATGGAGCATTTTAACATACAAATGGTTCTTAGAATGATGGGATCATGTTTTTGGTTTTCCTATAATTTATGAAAAGTGTTACAATATTATGAATAGATATTCATGTATACACATATATGCTATTTCATAAATAATGGAGAAAAGTGAATTGGAACAAAGAATAATCTCTTTATGGTTTAGGAATCAAAGTGAGGCCTGCAGGCAGGAGAAGAAATGGACTAAAAATGAATTTTTTATTAACATGTATTAATTATACATGTTTATGAGGTTCAATGTGATATTTCTACATATGCATACATCATACACCGATCAAATCCCGCCTCTCTTTATCCATGCCCTCCCCCTTCCCAACCTCTATTGACCATTGTTCTACCTTCATGTTCACTTTTCTTAACTTCCACATGTGAGCAGTAGTAGCTTTAAGAATACTGATAACTAAGCTGGGCGTGGTGGCGCAAGCCTGTAATCCCAGCACTTAGGGAGGCTGAGGCAGGAGAATCGCGAGTTCAAAGCCAGTCTCAGCAACACTGAGGTGCTAAGTAATTCAGTGAGACCTTGTCTCTAAATAAAGTGCAGAATAGCACTGGAGATGTGGCTCAGTGGTCGAGTATCCCTGAGTTCAATCCCCAGTAACCAAAAAAAGAAAAAAGAAAAAAAAAAAGGAAAAGAAAAAAAAAGGAAAGAGAATATTGATAACTAATATTCAATTTGAAGCTATTTACTATTCTTCCCCCCCCCAAATGTCAGTATAACTATGATTATGCATAATGGGGACACTCTTTCCATCATTTGAGAAATGTGGTAGGGAAAGGGTAGGTTCCATGGGGTGGGAAATGTGAACAGGTGCACAGACGAGTCTGTAAATGCAGGAGACAAGATGGCAAGCCCAGACTTGGATGCCCCTAGAAGGGAGAAATTAAGTTCAAGTTGGCCAGAAAGCATGTTTCCCACTCCCACTCCCCCTTAGGAGTCTCGAGGAGGGCTCTGTATTCCCATAGGATGGAGGCTCAGGCCCTTTGGTTTGGACATTAACAGAAAGAAGGCTGGGTGTCATGGACATTCATAGTTCCTGTATACAAAGAGACCTGAGAAGTCCTGGTCAGAAGCTACCTTTTCCATAGTGACACCTCTTGGGGCCTTGAATCGCGTCACTGCTACCATTAGCAATGATCTTTTGCAAGTAGATACCAGTCTTCCAGGAATCCTGCATTTTGGGGTGCAGCAAGGTCTGGGAAAAGGCTGGCCCTGCGTGGAGACCTAGGTTTGGACAGGTCCTCTGATTAGCCATGCAGGAGGTGGGCAGGTATCTGTGGCAGGCCAGTGGGTAGAGCAGGGAACAGTGAGCAGCCAGGACTGAAAGCCATGGTGGGGCCTGAGGCTGGGGGTGGGTGAAGCCCCCTGCAGAACCAAGACTCTTGGGACAGCAAGAGGTGGTCTCTAGACCCATTCCTACTCCCTGGAGACCCTTGGCAATGGCCTTTGTAGGAACAGTCCTTCACTGAAAAGATTTTAGCACAGCAACTCTGAGCAGTCTTTGTGCCCTCAGAAGGTGCTGCCCACCTTAGGTGTAGGCCATTGGAGGACAGTGTTGTCTGTAGAGAAATTAGAATAAGCTAAGACAAACTGCTTTTTATTATCACCATGTGCCAACAATTCTAAACACTGTCAGTGATATACTATCCTCCCTTGCTGGGGCAGACAGCCTCAGCCATCCCTACCTCCTAGGCTAGTACAGCTGTGGGAGGGGAAGCATCAGACATGGGGAATCTACAAAGAGCATGTGCAGAAAGAAAATCCAAATTCCTCCACCTGGTAAGTAACTGGTTTTCAGGACTGAACTTGAAAAATGTGAGCCTGGCCAAGGGCGGGACGAGAAAATCCTCAGAAGATGGCAGTGGAGCAGAGGCTAAGCAAACACGGGTGCCAAGCCGGGTGGCAGCTTGGTAAACAGACACTCACCTCCTGGGTGAGCACTCAGGATTAGTGTCTTTTCAGAGAAAAGACAAGAGCTAATCTTAGCCATGGTGGGGAGTGTGGGCTGATGCCTCCATTGTGAAAGACCACAGCCTTGCGAGCTCTTGAGATGAAATTCTAAGAAAAGTGAAAAAAATTAGAAAAGGTCCACATGGCCGTCCTGCAAACCTGGGGTCAGTCACAGGCTGCTGGATGGGAGGAAGTCCAAGTTCCTTCTAAGTCCTAGTGCAAACAGAGGCTAAAGTCACAGAATATTAGACCAGCAGCTTCCAGAGGGTGGTCCCTGCACTAGCAGCATCACCTAGTAGTAATGTGTTAGAAATGTACATTCTCTGGTCCCACTCCTGTCCTACTGAATCAGAAACTGTGGGGTTGTGCACAGCACTTTGTGCTCTAATAAGCCTTCCTCGTGGCTTTGATGGCCTTTAGAGTTGGAGAACCCTAGTTCAGTGTGAACTCTGGGCCTTGGCACCCTCTGAGAGGTGGCAGCAGCTCAGCTTCCCCTTCTCAACTCTGTGCCAGGCACCTGGGCCTTGTGTGAGTGACACAGTAGGACCAGTGCAGAAGATGCTGGTCACCATTTTTTTTGAAAAAAATTTCTAGAGAAATCTGTGAACAGAATGAGTTAACCATTATGTGTGCAGACTAATGTGGAAGATTCCTGGCAAAGACAATTCAATAATCCTCATCCAGTGTCATCCTTCTTATGTTTGGGAAATTTAATCCAGTGATCTAATTCAATCATTAATGTTTGGGCAAGTTCTTTCAATTATCTAAACTAAGTCCTTTCTACTGTACATGCAAATCTTGAGACATGAAGTCCTAGGAATGACTGCTCCCATTACAGGGTTGTTAATCCCCAAACTCACAGAAAGAACAGGAAAGAAGAGGGAAAGGGCCGCACAGAAATCACATCCCGTTGGCTGGGCCCAGGCAGCTCTGTGTTTAGTGGACCCTTTTGGTTACCTGGTGAGGCCCTGGGGTCTAGAGAGTGGACTGTGTCACCACATTCTTAGGAGACTGTACAATAAGGCAGAAAGCACATTTGTTTTAAGAGTCAGGTTGGGTTAACTTGGCTCTCCCATTTATAAGCTATATGACTTTGGGCAAGTTCTTTATTGACTCTGAGTCTTTCTTTGCTCATCTCAAAATTGGAGTTAACTCATCAAGATGTTGTGCAAAATCTTGGAGGTGAGGATGTGGGGTTGGCTGTTCATTATGACTGGAAGGCTGGGGAATATGCTGCGGGGGATGCTGGAGAGGTGGGCCCCAGCCAGGTGTTGACAGGCACTGTATCTACCTTCCTTTGCAAAACTATTTGCCAGAGTTATTTTGTGTCTGAATTTTACTCTGAGCATCTTCACCTGTAGAACCACCCATGTGTTCATGGAGTAGAGATACTTTGTGGATGTAAACTCCTAAGATGCTGAGGTGCGAGGGTGCAGTCCTTTTTCTAGGGGCTTTCTCAGGGCCTTGCATGGCAATATCTCAGCCTTTTCAAACTTGTTAAATGGCACTGCCCGTCCTGAAGGCCGAGGGATTCTCTGATGAGTGAGTGAGCGCAGCTCGCAGCCCGTGCTCTATGGGGTGGGGTTGAAGGTGGGGAATCACATCCAGGAGGGTTAAGTTTAACAGTAAGCCACCAGACTGTGAGTAATCCCAGGTCACTGGGTTTAAAGGCAGCTGGGAGAGGCCTGTTTCTTGGCCAGGCTGGCGCTTATTCATTCTTGACAATCCACTGACTACCTTCCATGTGTCAGACATGGTCAATAAGACAGAGGCAGTCCTGTCCTCATCTTGCTCACTGTCCAAGGTGGCTCCAAACTTCCTGACTTCTGTGTGCAAGAATGACTTAGGGAAATTTTGGGCCATATGGGGTGTGGTTCTCCCAAATAGGTCCAAGTCGTAATGACTAAAACCCTTGAATGTTACCTTTCACGGCAAAAGGGACTTTGCAGATGGGATTAAGTTAAGGAATTTGGGATGGGGAGGTCATCCTGGATTATCTGGGTGGAGCCAGTTGAATCACAAAAGTTCTTAAAAGTGGAAAAGGGAAACCAGAGAGAGTCAGAGGGAGATGTGACTGTAGAAGAAGAGCTATACCAGGTAAGGATTCAAAAGCAGAGGAATTTGGGCTGGGGCTGGGGCTCAGTGGTGGGGCGCTTGTCTTGCACGTGTGGGGCACTGGGTTCGATCCTCAGCACCACATATAAATAAATTAATAAATAAAAATATTTTGTCATAAAGTAGAGGAATTCAGATGGCCTCTGGAAGCCTCAAGGGCAAGGAAAGCAATTCTTTGCTAGAGCCTCCAGAAAATAATGTGACCCTTGTGACCCCTTGATTTTTTTTTTTAAGCCCAATGAGACCCATGTTGGGCTTCTAACCTTGAAAGTGTGAGATCATAAATTTATGATGTTTAAGCCACTAAATTGGAATGCGTTGCAGCAGCCATAGGAAACTAACGAATGAGGCCCGGAATGTATGGTTGGACTAAGGCTCTTCATTGGCCTCCAATTCCAAGAAGGATCCTTCAGTCTCTGTTCCCAAGGTCTTCAGTTGGGATATGAGCTGACTTTCTTTGAGAGACTGGTCCCACTGAAACTCTGAAGGTCCTAG
>PVHX01005576.1:23171-69663 GCA_004024805.1 Geosciurus inauris | reverse complement strand
TTGTGTAACCTTGGGCAAACCCTTAAGTTCTCCCAAACTTAGTTTCCTCACTTGTAAATAATGCACTTTGCTGTGTTGTTTTGAGAAGGGCTGTTACACAGTATAAATAAGATTGTATAAAGCACCTGGCACATAATGGGACAGTGAATCCTTCTGGAGGACAGTTGCGTTCCTTCTGGTTTAGGGAATGGTTGCAGAACCAAGTGTGAGTGTCTTCCTGCTGGCCCTCAGGGACCTGTGGTTAGTCAGAGACTTGGGGCTGCCAGAGTGGGGGCAAACAGGCATCCACTCCCTATCCCTTTTTGAAATAAGATCTGCAGCTGGTCCCTTCATCCTAGGCCTAGCAAAGGGGCAGGTGACAGGAAATCGCACAGCCCAAGGCACCGGCTGGGTCTGAGTTCTTTAGGCTTCGGTTGTGGCCCTGGGGGGGAAGATCATCAGAACGGCTTGGGTAGTCTTGGAAAACACACCCATTCCTCCTGACCAGTGAGTTTGCAGGGGAACAGGCATCTTTCAGCTTTCCTGCCAGTGTCCCGGAAGTGCACTGCCCAGGACTCCTCATGCCTCGTCTTTTTTCCTGACCTTGGAGCTTTCCTTCTGTAGTCAGTGTGCTTCTACATCTCTGGGAGGTGGAAGACCTGAGGTCCAGCCCTGCCCCTGTCCTTTGATATCTGTCACCCTGGAGTGACCTCACTGGGGCAAGGGATCCTCTGACTCTCCATTGCCTTCACTGCTTGTGAAGACAGCTCTGAAAGCTCTTTGTTCCCATCTACCATCCCTTCCTCCCCAGCCTGTGGCCTCAGGCTGCTCACACTGGACCCTCATTCAGCAGCTTCTTTGCTGTGTTGGACCTCCCAGAGGGCTCTACTCCAGCCCACTCCAACTTCCACACTTGAGGTTGAGGTGAGAATAAAAAAGCACAAGTTCTTGGTTTTCTTTTAGTTCTCATTTTTACTGAGAATTACACCCTTATATTTCTCATTAACTACATTTAACTACCTTTCCAACTTTCCCTGAGGTTTTCTCTCTCACTTGATGAACTTTTTTTTTTTTTTAATAGAAACAGTTTTTTAAAAAAAATCACCTCCTCCTGTAATCCCAGCACTTAGGGAGGCTGAGACAGGAGAATCGCGAGTTCAAAGCCAGCCTTAGCAATGGCGAGGCGCTAAGCAACTCAGTGAGATCCTGTCTCTACATAAAACACACAATAGGCCTGGGGATGTGGCTCAGTGGTCCAGTGCCCCTGAGTTCAATCCCCAGTACCAAAAAAAAAAAAAAAAAAAAAATCACCTCCTCATCTTCAGTAAGTAGAAAACAAAGGAACTAAGTCTCATGGTGGAGGCTGGTCAGCTGGCTGTGCGCCTCTGACCAATGTCTTAGACACAGCAGCCTCAAATTGGTACCTTAACAAAACTACAAATTGCTACATTCCCTAGATCTTTGGCGCTGCTTCAAAATGGAAGTTTCAAATGGAGTGAAACTGGGACTGTTAAGTGCCACGGACTTATTGTTCCTGTCTACTCCACTGGAGCACTTCCCCCTCGGTGACACAAGGGGTTTTGGGAGCAATCTGCTCATGCTAAACCAGGCTAATCCACTTTGGGGCATTGGTTTATGAACCCAAGTGAGTATTAGTTTGGTAATACATCAAATGTGAAGAAAAACTTAAAGTTTCTTTTAAGTCTCATGTTTTATTTGGAGGGGCTGTTTTATTCTACATTTACATCGTGTATTCTCTTTGGGCTGAATTTTAAAAAGAATCACAGTGAGAAGAATGCCTACTGTAGACTGGAAGTAAGAAAAATGAAAGGAAATTGTTTGAATGTAAACCTGAAGCATTATGATTTTTACTAATTCATAAATACACATTTTTATTAATAATAAATGATGAGCAATAATTATATTAATTTCTATGAAGATGGAATATAACATTTTATGGTGTTAGCTAATGTGCTAGGTACTGAAGAATTCAATGATGAGTAAAATCACTGCCAATTCTTTCTCTTGAGATTTCTAGATCCCTCATCTTTGTCACCGGTAATACAAATACATCAGCTACTTGGTGATGATTATGGAGCGCCTTCAGCAAGTGTCAGAATGAACTTCACTTTAGACCTGGTTCTAAAACCAGGGTGATTTTCAATCATCAGGACATTTGGTAAAGTCTGGAGAACCAACATCTAGTGGTCAGAGGCCCAGGATTCTGTGAAACAAGAATCCACCAATGAAGAATCATCTGCACCAAGATGCCAGTAGTGTTGGGGTTAAACCTCTCCACAGCCGAGAGCTAAGGTAAACCAAAAAGTGTTTCTGATGTGAGTGAGCTGAGCTTGGGCCTGGGGAGGAGGCAGGAATCTTGAGACTCTGAACTCTGACTTGTGTTTAACTATGGTACCAAGCTCTTTTTTTTAATGGGTTTTATTGGTACATTCTAATTATACATAATAATGCAATTCATTGTGACTTATTCGCCCAAGCTCTTAATAGCTCTTAATAGACACTGTTCATAGTCATTTGCTGAAAATTTAATAGGAGTGAAAAAAAATCAATCCTGATTCTGGCACTGACTAACTGTGTGACTTAAACTCTCTGGACCTTAGTTTTCTCACATAAAATGCAAGTATGCAACACAGAATCTCTAAGATACAGTCCAGGACTTACCTTCTATATATAAAAGTGAATGAAACACTAACAAGGTACCCTTCTTGTCTTCTAGGTGCTTAGGATCCAAGCACCCAAGAATGCAGACCCTTTATATCAAAGTGGCTTTACCTTTACCTCCTCACATTGCTTTATCAATTTCTGGGCCTATCTTTGTAAAAACAATCTAATTCCTAAGGCCCTGGGGTTTCAAATAGCTTGGTGAATCAGAGCTCAATAAATATTTCATAGTTAAGTCCAAAATAGCAACCTGGCTCCTTCCTCGTACTAAACAGATTGAAAAAGTCTCCACGGTAGGAAGTAGTGGGGAATGAATATCTTAGCAATTAAAGACATATGTGGATATGGCAGTTTACCCTCCTGGTGATATCAAAGATGCAGACTCCTAAAGTATATTCAAGGATAACCTGCCAATATCAGCACTTCATTTGCAAGGTTTGTAGTCAGAAGTAAAGTTTGCATTTTTGAGGACAGACTACCTTCCCAGTCTTGGTTATGGCTATGTCTAAACAAATACATTAATAAGTCATGACTCAGTAATAAGCACCATCTAAATAAGTTTAATAACTTGAATCCAAGTATCAGGGCTGGAAACAGTTGGTTAAAGCTGGTTCTTTCTGTGAAAGATGAAGTGAGTGAACTAGAAATAGCCTTCCGAGAAGGTTTTTCTATTTCTCATTTACAACTGGCCACATTAACAAAGACATTAATGGAGACAGAACTCAAAAAAAGCCAACAGATTACGAACAGAAGAAATTTATTCTTCTATTCTAGATTTGCTAGTGACTGGTTAGCCCTTGAACTTGAATGATGAGTGAAGGTAGATGGAGAAATACTGAGTCTCCAGGAGAGGAGGACTTGGAGAGTACTGGGTTGGGACCTCCACCATTGGCCCTGACTGTCCAGAACCTACTTATCTGCCCATCAGATAGTTCCAGGCAGGTCTTTCCCAATTTGGCCCATTCTGCAGAACTCTAAGGCAAAGCTGGCACTCAGAAACCCCAGTTTTATGAATGTCTCAGTTACGGATTTCTGGTCTTAATTATGGGGTTGGAGGAGTGATGTGTGTTTTCTAAGATTAGCTTTTACACTAGCTACTGTAACTGGCTAGGCTCGAGCTCTTGCAGAAGCAGCCTGGCAGCTGGAGAGAAATGGCTTCATACAACGGAGCAGAGTCATCTGAGCATTTGGAGAAGCCTTTTACACAAATGTTTTTTCCTGTGTGGTTTGTGTGCACTGGCTTAAGATTTTGACTTGGAAAAGGGGGAGAAAGATAAGTAAATACTTTCAATGGGTCAGTTATATTTTTTAAAAGTTTGGAGTTAATGACTTCATGAAGCTCTTAGAGCGCAGGATTTGTTACGACCAGATGTTTCCTTTATCCAGCACGTATTATTGAGCACCTGTGACTGCCCCTGTGCTGTGCAAAGGGATCTAGAGGCAAACCATACAACGAGTCCCTGGTCTGTCTTGCAGTTAGTCTTTGCCAGTTGTTTTCACCTCACTTAAATTATTTCTATATATTTATTTGTGGGGGTATTTGTATCAATTATCTATTGTCACATTAATGCTGCGTAACAAAACACCCTGGAACTTCGACGGAAAACAACTAGTATTTACTAAGCCTAAGTCTCAGGAGGGAGATGAGGCTGGTCTGTCTAGGCAATTTTTCTGGTCTTGGTTGGGCTTCTTAATAAGTTGGTAGATCCAAGATGGGCTCTGCTGGGAGAGCTCAACTGAGTTCACTCCTAGATACATCTGGCAGTTGATTGGCTTTCACGGGGGTGGTTGGAGTCATTGATCCATAGGTTCCTTATCCTCCAAGTCCAGAAGTGTTCACCAAGCAATCACACAAGAGCAAAAGCTAAAGTAGAAACACCAGAGTGCTTCTTTCTAAGCCTTGGCTTGTGTCAAATCTGTCCATTGGTCAAAGCAAGTCATAAGCTGAGAATGAAGGAGTAGGGAAATACATCCTCCCTTTGGATAGATAGAGCTGTCAGATGACATTGCAAAGGCTGAGGATCCAGAGAAAGAGGAAGGATTGGAGCCACTAGTGTCAGTCTCCTATGATGCTTGCAGAGGATGTGGTAGGAAAGACAATTATATGCAACTATGTTTCGTTAAATATATTCTTGTTTCAGTTTGGGACTAAATACTGTTATTGTCCTCAGTAGGGAAAATAATTAGCCAATAAATACTTTTTGAATGAATACTTTTTTAAAAAGAATACTTTCTGTGTTAGTTCATTTTCTTACGTAAAATGCAAGTCTGTAACATATTATTTCTAAGATATAGTCCAGTATTCACTTCACCATCTCTATATAAAAGTGAATGAAATTCTCCAAAGCTACCCTTCTTGTCTTTTAGGTACTTTGATCCAAGTGCTCAAGTACATAGATCCTTCATATCAAAGCACTCTTCCCTTTTCCCCTACATCGCTTAATCAATTTCTTGACCCATTTTCTTTCTTTTTTTTATAGAAGCCATCCAATTCCATCACTGTTACAAAATACCTGAGAATAACAGCTTAGAGGAAGAAATATTTATTTTGGCTCATGGTTTCAGAGGTTTCAGGCCAAGGTTGGCTGGTTACATCACTTTGTGCTTTAAAGGTGAGGCAGAGCATCATGGCAGTGAGAGAGAGTGGCAAAGAAGGATGCTCCCTTCAGGGTAGCCAGGAAGCAGAGAGGACAGAGAAAGGGGCTGGGGACAAAATAAACCCTTCAAAGCACATCTCAGTGACCTACTTACTCCAATTAGGCCCTACCTCCTAAAGATTGCACCACATCCTAATAGAGCCACAGGCTGGCAACCAAACCTTCAGCCCAGGGACTTTGGGGATCTTCTCAGATCCAAAGTATAACAGTTTTTTTTTCCCCAAACTATAACAGTTTTTAAGAAAAATAGGTATATGAATAAAAAGTGGCTTTATAAAGTTTTGGGATAGTGAAAGATTATTTGTTATGGGTATGGAGAGGGAGATTAGGGTAGAAAATTAGGTTGGAAATAGGTTGTGAAAAACCTTGACTTCCATGCAAAAGAATCTAAACCTTTTTCTTTTAATGTGAATAATGGAAAACTGTTAAGAATAATCTGAAACAGGATGAAAGTCAAAAGTGACATTGGAGTTAAATAATGCAGAAGTTCCTTAAAAGAAAGAATCCTCTAACTGCTTGCTTGTTTTCCACTTTTATTGAAATGCTGGTGTCAATGAATGGATGGAAATGTACGTATGCTGCAACTGTATGGGTTCCGTTGGCTCAAGAACTGTGCATTTCTTTGCAAGGAGAACCAGGTGTGTAAGCGTGGCTGAGATGGACGGGTGATCATCTCCACCAAATGCAGGAAAACCACCTTTAAATACATGTTTTACCAGCAAAAGGAGTTTATTTCTACCTCTATCTTTGTATCTATACTTATGCCCAGGCTACATGTCTCTCAATATTCATTAGTGTGTTCTATTTCCTCCCAGTTGCTTTGCAGAGCTGAGTCTCGTGCTCAACCAAATCTTTCTGGAGCTAATATTTGTAATTGAGACAAAACATTTTTTTTCTTTCTTTCTTTCTTTTTTTCAAACTGGAAAGTAACAAAATGCATTGTAATGAAGCTGTGGTTCTCAACCCTGGGTTGCACATTAGAATCTCCCAGGGAAATTTGAAATGTCCTAGTGTTTAAAATCTCTATGGTTGGGGTCCAGGCATCTGAATTAAAAAACAACAAAAAAATAAAACCCCCAGATGATTTCAATGTACCACCCAGGTTAAGAACCATGGCAATGAGTATGTGATCAGAATATCAGTTTGTTAGTGTCCCTTGTGTGGCCATTTTCTTTGTTGGGGTGCTGGCTTTCACCATGTGTTTTCTGCTGGCACCTCTGTGCTGGATGAGCACCCCACCCGGATGGCTAATCCTCCCTGTAGCTGTGGTTTTCTTAGGAAGCCACTACAAGCAAAACAAATTCCCTGCCACTGTGCTTAGCATTAACCTCCCTTGGTCTCTGTGGCCCACCTAGTGGCTTTCCTGGTGGCCTCCACATACTCATTACCCACCATGTGAAGCTGTGGTGCAGAGCAATGCCCTGTGCTCTTGCAAGTCCAGCACACTGCGTGGTGTGACTTGGTACTGGATGAGCTTGCACTGGGGTCTCTTCTGGACTCACAGGGAAGACAAACTTTCCAGAACATTGTAAAGAATAAACAGGACAATGCATATGTAACCAGCAAATCAGATGAGCTGGACCGAATGAGGAGAAACAGAGAGCCACTTTCTTCACCACTGTTTTGAGCAGCTTCTGTCAAAACAGAAGCTTTTCTTTCCCTGTCCCTGGCAGATTCCCTAGATATTTGGTTGATTTCACTCATTTCACTTTTGCTTTCTAGTATTAAACAATATGATCCAAATCACAATTTCAAATTTTCTTTGAATTCAGGATGCCTCCCCCTGATCCAGGCTTGGAAACTTGCAATGTGGAGGGATAAGGTACTTTGTTCTCATATGACGTCTGTTCCTTGTTCTCTCATCTCTCCTCTGCATCTGACTGTGATGCTGTTGGTTCTTTGTGGTTTTGGTCCAATTTTATGCAGTTGAGTTCTGGTGTTAATGCTCTCCAGGTGTCAGATAGCCAATCGCTGGCTTTCTCTCTCTTGGGGTATTTCAGTAGGCTCTTAGGAGATCTCAGTTCCTAAAGCGATGTCAGGCAGTGCCTATTGCCCTGTTCCCTGGCCTAGGGGTTGCCCTCTCCTGCTGTGTATGTGTGATGCTTCCCTCCCTGCTTCCCATCCTCACCAGCCCAAACTTCTTGCTGCAACACATTTTGGTCACCAGAAAGTTCATTTGGGGATGTACCCTTTTGTGGGGACCCAAGTTTAGCCATCCTCCATGATGTTCACTGCTGCTGGGAGATATTTTGTGTTCTCTCCCACCCAACTCTGCCCTGTTCTGGTTGCAGTGCTAAGTGGCTCTATGAGTTTCTTCCCTTTTGTGTGCATCAAGATGCAGGGTAAAATGTCAACCTCTCTTTCAGGCAGTTATAACCACTTTCTGAGACTTGCATGCAGAAGGGGAATGACTCTCCTTGTCTCCCAGCTAAATGAACAGAATTGTCCAAATACCAGGTCACAACTTTCTTTGAAGAATATTTGCTCCCCAATCTTCCCTCTGTTTCCCAATATTTATATGCTAAATGTAAGTGATGGATTATAGATTACAGAACCATCCTCTCCTGCCCCCTCAGCCTTTTAAAAGTTGAAACAATCTCAAATTTTCAAAAAAGTCAGAAGACCAGTACCAACACCTTTCCCCTCTGGAATATTTTGGGAGCAAATTTCCAAGTTGTACTCTGCCACCTCGCATATTATAGACAGTGTTTCCTACAAGAAGGACATTTTCCTTTGTAACCTGCTACACTCATCAAAGTCAGGAAATTAACTGACTGATACTGGCTGGCTATCATCTGCTCTCACATCCCACTTGAATTTTTCTATTTGTTCTAATAACCTAATAACATCCTAACAGCACAAAGGATATGCTGCATTTGATGTCATGGCTTGTAGCCCTGCTTCAATCTGGAATATTCCTTGATTTTCATCATCTTGACACTTTGAAGATCACAGGCCAATTATTTTATAGTACATCCCTCAGTTTAGATTTGTCAGGTGTTTCTTTATGATTATGTTCAGATTATGCATTTTTGCCCATCTTACCATGGAAGACACATTAAGTTTTTTTCATTGCCTCCTATCAAGTGGTACATATGTCTCTTTATGCCGCTGATGATATTAAATTGCTCATTTGATTAAGTTGATATCTTCTGGGCTTTCCTACCATAAAGTTATTCTTTTTCTCTGTGTAACTGATATATATTTCATGAGGAGTTATTTTGAAAATATGCAAACATCTCATTTCTTATCAAACATTTAATTTATTCATCTACTTATTCATATCTGTTTGGACTTAGGTTTCCTATTGTAATTAATTCATTTCAATTCTTATTATCATTATTTTGATGCTTAAATTGTCCCTGGTTTGGCCAGTAGGATTTCATTCAAGCTGACTTCTGTCTTCCTTTTCTATCAGCTCCCATTGTTCTTTGAACACTTTTTGACTTTTCTGGCACAGTGGAGAGTCTGTAAGCTCATCTGTACTTTCTGTGGTCCAATTATGACATCATATATTTCTCCAAGGATACCCGGACTCTTTTAGTAGGAAATATTATTTAGAAGCCAATATTTGAGTGCTAGGTGTGCTCATTGCTAAGGGAGTGTGGGGTGTTGCTGCTTTCCCGGCCCTCTCAGTTGCCAGAGGAGGGGATACATGTGGGGTGTGTGTGTGTGTGTGTGTGTGTGTGTATACATGTTAACATCTTTTTTTCCTACTGTAAACCACAATATTCACATTGAGGTCTCCAATTCTAAACCAGAGCTAGAGATCAGTATAGCTTTTCCCATTTCTGTATTTACAATTCTCTTTTCCAACAAAAAAGTAACTTCCTTCTATTGTTCTTAGAATATTTATTGTATATAACCAGTCTCCCATAGTTGTTGCTGCCCTTTCCTCTACAGGGCCGCCTTCCTAAAACTTCTTGGTATTTGTGGCTTATTCCCTTCCCCGTGCAGAATTTTCTTGCTCTTCAGCAACTAATGAATTTAAGACTGAATTGTTCTGGAATGGGAGGAAAGTACATAGGACTCTTGAACTGATTTTAAGTCACCTGCTGGCAAGTCTCACATTGATGGTATAGTGTAACAGCTCATCACTCTCATAAACTTCACTCACTGCTCAGAAAATAACTTTCAAAAACAGAAAATATATGTCCTTATTCACAATGTAAGGGTTACAGACTTAACATACTAACGTCTAATCTACAGTATTAATATTTTTTCCTTTACTTTGAATCTAAAAAACCAATAACTCAAACCCTGATCTGCAGCATTTGCCAATTTCCATGGTGTAAATATAGCCACGGTGGCTGATTTCAGTCATAAATGTAATGCCACTGAATGTGGAGTTGGGAAGAGGTGCTCAATATAAATTGTTTCCATTATAAAATATAATACATGTGAATAATCTCAAAAGCACAGGCAATAGAAAAATATAGCAATTAGAATGTGATGATTTTTAAGTACTTATTATCTTCGTTTTAAATACAATTTAATTGTAAGTTTATGTCTTAGCTAATTTGTGCTACTATGACAAAATACCACAGACTGGATAATTTTTAAACAATAGAAATTTATTTCTTACAGCTCTTGAGCTACAAAGTCCAAGATTAAAGTGCCAGCATTTGATGTCTGGTGAGGACATTCTTGCTCACATGGCAGAAGGAAAAAGCTGTGTCCTTACATGGTGGAAGGCAGAAGGGCAAAAAGGGCATAAGTTAGTTCCTTAGGCCCTTTTATAACCCCTCTTATAAGAGCTCTACCCTCATGACTTAATCACTTCCCCAAAGGCCCTACCTCTGAATACCCCTACAGTGGTAATTAAGCTTTAATACATGGATTTTGGAGGGCATTCAGATCATAGCAGTTTATATTAATTAATTTTCAATCATGACTGTGTTTAACAGCAGGCTCACAAAACTGGCTCACACAATAGGCTCTTGGGAACAGTCTGCTCCAGCACCCCTGGTTAGATAGCAAATGTGGCAACAGACACACCTGAAACACCTGGTGAGGGAATGGGGATGAGGGCAAGGGAGGAAGGCCAATGTAGAGGATGTTATTACTGTTTGCCTTAGGGAACAACTGAGACTCACTCCTGATGGGGGCCCTCTAAGAAATTCTTTGGCATGTATCCTAAATTTTCCTTTCTGGAGGGAGGAGGAAAAGGAAAGAGAAAATACTAGGGAGTGATATTGGCCAACTTATACTGTTACATCATATGCAGGTATGAATATGTAACAATAAATCCCACCATTATTATATATACAATAATAATGCACCAATAAAAATATGGAAATAAAATAACATCAAGGATATTTTAAAAAAAAGATCAGGGATATTGATAGAATAAAGTGTTAGGAAAAAAATTTCCCTCCTGGAGGTGGAATCATTTCTGGGATAAGAACTCTCTGGTACCTCTGGCCTGTTCTGCCTGTGAGCTGAACATGCTCCCAAGGACAGAGGATACCCTCAGAGAGAAGGATGCAAGAAGTCACTGGTGGATAGGAGAGCTGTCTGCAAGAGACCTCTGGAGTGGGCTGAGGAAATATGGGGTGGGCCACCAGTTGTGCCTGCTACTGCAACACTCTCTAGGCCTCAGCTCCATCCGTTGTAAAGCAAGGAAGGAAAGTCTACATGGCTACTTCTTGAACCTCTAATACAAGAGAATATACCTGGCCCCGGAGAGTGGCAGAGGGCATAGCTGGTGTGGAGGAGCCCTATACATGGCATCTCCTCAGGGTGGTGGGGTTGAATGCCACTTTGGAACTTCCACATATCCTCACCCATTTTCCCTGAGGTGCCGAAGGAGAAGAGAGAGGAGGAAGGCTGCACAAGTCCAGTAGGGTGGCTGGTGGTGGTCAGCCCATCTAGGTGAGTTTGGCCCCCACCCCCTGGGCCCCAGAAAGTCTCTTCCACAAATGAGCTGGCCGTGTCCCATCACTGCTTGGCGGATTGGGTTTCTAGAGCTTCAAGACACTCAGGTTACTGTGTGGGCTGGTTCAGGGTATCACTTTCTGTGACATCCTCCCCATGGGCACTCTCTCCCTGTGGGCTCTTGACCCACATACTTACTCTGAGAGCACTTGATTCTCTTGGCAGAAAAGCAACATAAAGTGAGTTGGGAAGCAGGAGTTATAGCAGAGGACCTCCAAGGGCCTTTACCTCTACTACTGGGACTAACCAGGACTTGTGCAGCAATGAGCATGGTGCTTCCAGGAGGCCATATTGGGAGTGCCATTGTGTAAAACATGCATGTAGCTCTGTTTTTCCCCTTTCCCCAGAATTGTTGTGTGGAGCTGGTTTATGAACCGCAAAAGAGAACCACTCATGTTGCACTCTCTTCCTGTCTTGTTTTTGAGCACAGACACTATTAACCTACTTTATTTACCAGGCTTCATTCCAGGTGGCATTTTGATTCTTTCCAAATGTTACATTCACCCACCAAGGTTGATGATAATAGATGCCATCCACAGAATATTTTCTGTATTCCAGGCACTGTGCTAAGCACGCTACATGAAATTTCTCATTAATCATCTTGTAAAGATACTACAAAAATCTATCCCCCCTTTTAACAAGTCAATGAACTCAGGGATTAAAAAAAGGCAAGAGATTTGCTGGAAGTCACACAGCTAATAAAAGGTGAGTCTGAGATCCAAACTTTGCTCTCAGACCCGAGTTTGGATTCTTAACTACTGATGAAATTCTTTTAAAGTAATCTATTGGATAATATTATATGTCAGACACTGTTCTAAGCACTGAGGATTCATCCCTGAATAAAGCAGACATAATCTGCTCTAGATGGCAGATGGCTCCCTCTCTTCTTATACTCCTTCACATCTGCCCAAGTGACCTCGGTAGACCACTCCATTTATAATTTCAACCTCTAATCCCCTTTTTCTTGCTGTTTTTATCTACTAAATCACATTCTGCTTCCTCTAAATCACATTCTTTTCTCTAGTATACTATTCTTCATTTCTGTTTCCTCCAATAAATTTTAAATTCAACTGGGCGCAGTGGCACATGCCTGTAATCCCAGCAATTTAGCAGGCTGAGACAGGAGGATTGCAAGTTCGAGGCTAGCCTCAGCAACTTAGCAAGGCCTTCAGCAACTGGAGAGGCCCAGTGGCTTGTCCAAGGTCCTACTAGCTTGTTGGTCCTGGTGCTCATTTAGTATTTTTAAAAACTTGCCTTTTTTTTTTTTTTTTTTTTTTTTAGCACATACTTATGGAGCATGCATTAGATACTAGTGCAGGAACATTGGTGAACAGGGAAGAGTCCCATCTTCAAGGGGCTAACAATCTGGTGAAGGAGATAGCCATTAACTAAATAAACCCATAAGTGAAACAATTCCTGATTGTTGTAAGAGCCATGAGGGAGGTTTGCAGGGGGAAGAAATGGAACATGACCAAGGGTAGTGTTCCGACCTCTTTTAAAGGAAGGCTAGTGATGGGCTCCCCAGAGCACTGACCTCCCCTGGCTTCTCCAAGGACACCACTGCCCACCCAGCTCATGGCTGGCACTGTAAACCCAGCAGTCATCCTCAATACCTCCCTCACTGTGCCACCCAGGTCCATTGTACCAGCAAGTCTGGCCACTCAGCCTTGACCAGTTATCCCCAAACCAGCACTTTCTTTCTACCCTCTCTGCCACATCCTGATTCCCATCAGGCCATGCCACCATCTTGCCATGGACAACCACAATGGCCTGATGCTACCTGTGTACCTACAATTTGTTCTCTATATCACATACTGGCAGATCTTTAAAATCAGATCTTGTCACTGGCTCAGGTTGCCTCCACCATGGTCCTCATGGAATGAAGTCTAGGTTCCTGTGGATCTCTCCTGCGTCATGTTCCCACCGGCTGCCTCCTCTCTGTTCCAGTCACATTGACATTTCTGCTGTTCTTTGTGCACGCCACGCTTGTCTAACTTACAGAATTTGGAGAACAACAACAAAAGCACTTCCTTTCTAATGCCTCGTTCTTCCACATATAACTGGCCATTAAGTAGGGTGACCATGTGGCCTGGTTTTCCTGAGTATTAGCACTGCCTTTTACTCTCAAAGTTGTCCTTGTATGAACAATAAATTATTTGGTCATCTTATTATTAAGAGTTTGGGCTCAGGTGTGTGGGCTTCCTTCCTCCCTCTCTTCCTCAAACCCATGCAGGGTACCTAGGAGGGACCAGACAGGTACTGAGTACCAGAAGGTGGAGACACCTGAAAATAAACGAACTTCAGCTGTACCCTCAAGGAAGCCTCAAACATCTGTACAAACTGAACAAAACAAGATGAAATCTCAACGATGTGACTCAGACATTTTCAGATGAGATGTTTGCTGTTCTATAGACAACATGGCCAGCTATTGGCTTAAGCACTTTACAGTTTACCCAGATGTTTGACACCCCCTGGACAGTCTAGACCCCCTCCCCCATCACACTCATCCTCTCTTTCTCTCCTCCTTTGTTTGTTCCCATTACTCAAGGTTTGGCAGGTCTCCTGCATGTACCATGCCAGAATTTCTTCATGTGGAGCATGATTAAGACCAAGACCTTGGGTCTTTCTGCCTTCTGACAATTCACTACATATTTGTCTTGTTCTTTCTCTGATCCTTCCAGACTCAAGTCAGCCATGCAGGATCTAAATTAGCTTCCTCATGGCCCTTGTATTCCTGCCAAAAGTGTTTTTGATTGCTTGGTCTCTACGCTCTATGCATGGTGGCTCCTTAGTGGTTCCTGGGGGAAGCACATGAGGCTTTCTGGCTCCAGGAGCACTGTTTGTGTGCCAGAAACCCCTGGCGCCGGGTGAAGAAGCCCATCTCCATGTGTGATTCTGAGAGAGGTGGGGGAGATGTGGGTGAGAATAGGGAACACCTAACCTTGTCTTTTTTGGAGAAGCGTATTCTGGTGGTCATCTAGCCCCTATCCTGGCTTTGCTGGTGATGAAGTTGGTGACCATATGCATGGGATGGCATAGGAGGACCAAAATATTACTCTCTAGTGACTCCTCTTCTTTGAGTTCTACTTTGAGCCTACTTTGAGTTCTTACAATCTCATTTCTAATTTTACTTTCTATGAATTTTCTTAATAATGGACAACATTTAGCTATCAGCTGCATCAGGCAATAATTAAATTAGCCAAGTAACACATCAGCACCCTTAACCTCTAGATGTAGAGGTCTCAGAAGATTGATTTTTTTAAAAAAATTAAACAGGCCTGCCTGTCTTTTTTTTTGGTAATAATTATTTTATTTACTTTTATGCAGTGCTAAGGATGGAACCAGTGTCTCACATATGCTAGGCAAGCACTCTGCCACTGAGCTACAACCCCAGCCCCAGAAGATTGATATGTTTTTGATGAACATACAGAAGGTTTAGGGAAATGCAGGATTATAGGCATGGGCAGAGCCTCTGGGCCAGGCCTGGTGGATTAAGGGTGTGCAGGAGGGCCCTGGAGGGGGTGCAGCAAGGCAGAGGAGTGGTGGAGACATCTTCAGGACCAACACCAAGGACACACTAGGGGAAGCCTGCTGACCTCACTCAAAGCATGGCTGGGAACGGGTGTGTGGTGCTGTGTGTGGCAGTCATTCTCCCCTCTGTCTCTCAAGAAGCTGAGGACATGGGAAAGCACAAAGAATGCTCTGCCCTGGACTTACAAGCAACTCCCCAGGCTAAAGAGAGACGGAGGCCGAGGGCAACGCAGATGTACATCTGGCCTCAGGAGAGCGGGCATATATAGGACAGTCCCCCAACAGATGGAGAATTTCCCACATTTTCTCAAGGGCAGCAAGGTTGTGTTTATAGAAAAGTCAGACTTAAATCTACACCCTCTTAAGAGACTCAGACTCTTAAGTAGGGAGACTGATGACTTCCACCATGAACACAGGGGATATGACTGGATCCCTGGCTACAGGAGGTACTTTATTACAAGACATTATTGGATCCAGATGTCAGAAGTCCTATAGATGCTGTCTGCATGAGCCTTCCCACCAAAATATCTCCTCCACTAGAGCAGAGAAAGGCCCGGGGGGGGAAGGAGTGGGCATCCACAGACGGTCACCTTGGACTGGGCCAGGCTGCTCTGGGTAGCCACAGAGAAGGGTAGGAGTTAGGTTCTGCAAGGGGAGGAAGACTTGGCCTTTCCCAGTGATGGCAGGTGCTAAGGCAAGGGGGAGGGGAGCAGCTGTGGGTTCAGCATTTCTTTATTCGAGAAGGAAACAACCAGGGGATAATAAACCATATAAATGGAAAACATGTTTCCTAAAACAAGGCTGTGTGTCAGCATAGACAGGACTCATGAGACAATCTCTTTTGTGAGGTTGAAGCACCATAAGAACACACACACACATTGTTCACACACATGATCTGTTCAGTGCCTATATATAAGGATAGGTCCATGCATATACAACCTTGTACACAGGGATTTATACATACCACCAAACTTTCATAAATATACATGAATGTATATCTAGACACACATACACAAGCATTTATAATACTGGAGTTCATTTGCTACATATACATCTGTCATGGTTTAAAGATATGAGGTATCCCCCAAAAGCTCATGTACAAGACAACACAAGAAAGGTTAGAAGTGAAATGATTGGCTTATGAGAGCCTTAACCTAATTAGTGCATGAATCCACTTGAATGGATTAGCTCTGTGGTAACTCTAGGCAGGTAGGGTGTGGCTGGAGGAGGTGGGTCACTGGGGACTTGCCTTTGGGGTATATATTTTGTCTCTGGTGAGCACAGCTCTTACTCTGCTTCCTGGCTGTCATATCCTAAATTCCCCTCTGCTACACCCTTTTGCCAGGATGGTCTGCCTTACCTCTGACCCACAACAAGGGAGTCAGCTGTCTGTTAATGAAAACCTCTGAAACAGAGAGCCTTAAATAAACTTTTTCTCTAAAATTGTTCTTGTCAGGTCTTTAGGTCACTATGGTGAAAATCAGACTAAAACAACATCTATATATATTCATAAGTGTAATATGGTGACAGACACATGACATGCCAACTCTCAATTAGCTACCATTATCTCCTCTTCATCTAGGCCTGGCTTCTTTCTCTTTTTGGCAATCAGTCATCACTTGGTTTTGTGCTTATGGAATACAATTACATTGTAACTCCTATTTACAAAAAATAATAATAATGATGATTAGCTGCTAAATAAAGGAAAGGACAAAATTGGATAAAAACAAATGTTGTAGAAATATGCCATTTGAATGTATTTGCATCTTCTTTATGACTGGCACTGACACTTTAAAGTTGGCTGCATATCATTGGTTTTATGCTGCCCCAGTCCCTATAGAGACGAAGTAACTTGGGTATGCTGGGAGCATCCTTGATGTCATCAGTAGCACCAGGTGTGGGGTATGGCTCATTATCTTCATACCCACTTTGGTTGTGTTTGCACATGTGCGTGCATGCACGCGCGCGCGCGCACACACACACACACACACACACCCCTTGTATGTTGTGCTTGAATGTCTGGGGTTTGGCTCTTGAGAACCTGTGATAGAAGAAGACTTGGTCTTGCTGGGGTTTTCAAGTCTGGTGGCAGATGCTGTCCTCAATGACAAACTAATAAGCCCAAGAACTTGGGGTTGGTGATTGATGCTGGCCCTTCACAAAAATCCCCAAAAAGAGCCGGGCGCGGTGGCTCAAGCCTGTAATCCCAGCACTTTGGGAGGCTGAGACAGGAGAATTGTGAGTTCAAAGCCAGCCTCAGCAACGGCGAGGTGCTAAGCAACTCAGTGAGACCCTGTCTCTACATAAAACACAAAATAGGGCTGGGGAATGTGGCTCAGTGGTCGAGTGCCCCTGAGTTCAATCTCCAGTACCAAAAAAAAAAAAAAAAAAATCCCCAAAAAGTCTTCATCTTAAGGGACATATCCTATTCCACCAGACTTTAGGAGACATAAGAAGTGGGAACTCTCTAATGTGACTTCCAGAAAGAAATATGTACAGTGGCCTCCTGAGCCAATAAACAATCCAGACTTACAGAACTAACCTCCTAGGGTGTAAGGTTTTGTTCACACGTGAATATTCATGAGAGAAACCATTGCTGTCTGAACAGAAATATGATTGGGAAGATCGATCAAATGTGTGAATCCCCTTTCTGGTAAATTCCATGACCATAATCAGATCTTTCTTTTATTGTTAAGGATCCTACTGAAAGATCAATGTATTCAATCAACAGAAGATAAAGATATAGAAGAAAGTTTAGGTGATTCTTCATGTGATTGGGAATTTTTCCTTCCTTCCTGAACTCCTGCTGTTGGTTTTCTTGTTATGATGATGATGGTAACAATTCTGAAGCCTGTCACTAACAGTGCTAGTATCCACTTCCCAACTACTTTCTCTGTTCCTGGCACTGAACTGAGATCTTTTGTATCTGGCACTTAAAGAAGCTGCACAACAGCCCCATCTAATAGCTAAGGAAACCGAAGCTTAGAGAGCTTAAGTGACTTGCTCAAGGTCGCACAGCTGGGTGGGATTCAGCTCAGGTGGCACTCAAACTTGTGTTCTTAATCACTGTGGCTTTTGCTTTTTTCCCTAAAAGGGAGCATATTGAGGTTTTAGCAAGTTGGGTTAATATGTTTTACACTCTCTCTGTGTATGTCTCTTTGCTTATAGATCCATTAAGCATAAGCCCAAGTTTACTGAACTCTTTTATACTTGCCCTGTTATATAGTGAAAATACTTGGGTAGGCTGGTGATTTTACATCCTTTCTGATTAAAAAAGAATCCTCCTCCTCCTCTTCTTATTCTTTTGCTTATTTTTGGTTTTTGCTCTTATCTTTCCACTAACCTCCTGAATTTTTTTGAGTCAACGGCTCTTAATGCCTATAGTCTTTTTGCTTAAGGGTAAATTTTGGTGACTTATGGACTGCAAAGAAGACATTTAAAGTTTCTGTCAATTTCCTTGAAAATAGCAGAAGAAAAATAAAAGGAACTTTCCTCTATCAGTGGCGACTTTCTAGAGGAAACATAAACTCTGGGATTCCTTGCCAAGAATAAATGCAGAGAAGGTATTGCTTGCCGACCATTGCCCTTGAGTTCAGACAGACTCTGTCTCTCTCCTGGCCCCGGGGTATAAATAGAGAGAGACAGAGAGGGCTGGCAGAGATCTTGCTGACGGCCCTTCAGAACTTCCAGCAAAGGTGACTCCTGCAGACATTTGGGACTCCTTTAGTGGCTGTGTCTCTCTGGGTACATCAGACTGTGCATCCTGTGGGGCTCACCCCGGGCTGAGCTTTCCCTGAGAGTAAGGTTTTTTCTGCACACTTGTACTCTTGTCTGGCTGCCTACAGCAGAGTCTGTTGGGGTGCAGGGGGGGTCTCCTGTCTCCTGTGGGTGAGGATTTCCTTCCAGAGCAATGGTCCTTCTGGATTCCTTTGGCATTCTTGTGTCTGTCCACCTCTACCTCCTGAGGGGGCATTTATTAGGTGCTACAGATGAAAAAAGGACCTCCCTGTTTACTTGGGGAGAAAATATGACAGAAGGTCCTTGAAAAATATGGATGAAGGTGAAGGGGACAAAGGAGAAGGGGCCCTGGACTCTACCTGAGGGGGTCTAGGGAGGCCTCCCAGAGGAGGTGGTGTCTGACCTGGGTCCTGAGGGATGAGAAGGAGTTTATCAGGCAGAAGTTCCGGCATAGGCAAGAGACCAGATGTGCTAAACTGGCTATTGAATTTGGAAAAGGGTTAACAGGTGGATGTAACTGATTCATTCCTCCACCTATTTCCGTGAAATTCATAACTTGTGTTCTTGGATGAGAAGAGAGGTAAGAAAAACAGAGAAGCCCCTCCCCTGTCTAGTTGGCAGCATTGACCTGCTCTCTTGTTAAAAGCATTGAATTTATTTGCTTCCCCCATCTGGTCTTCCCAATTGAAGCCCAGGGCATTCCTCCTACTCCTTCTCCTCCTTTACCTCCTCCTTCTCTTCTTTTTCAAATCTACATTATTCCTTTGGAAAACTGTTTGGGGGTGATTTAAAAGACGGAGCTTCCATCCCATTTGGTTTCCTTAATCAAAAGCCTCTGTTGCCAGTGACAGTTCAGACTACTTCCTCTCCAACCTCCCAGACCCTCGACATGGGAGAAGAGGCCTGGAGTGCCTGCTGCGCACTCAGCAGAGGTAGCGATAGCCTCCTGCAGACTTTTGGGACTCCTTTAGTGGCTGTGTCTCTCTGGGTACATCAGGCTGTGCATCCTGTGGGGCTCACTCTGGGCCGAGCCCCCGAGAGTAAGGTTTTTTCTGCATACCTGTGCTCTTGGGGGCAGCTGTTTCCCAGGTCTTTGTCTTCCCAGGGAACCACCAGCCCTTGCATCCATCTTCCATCTACTCTGCTTTGTTTTCTATAGTGTTCTCCCTGTTCCTTGTGATTCCTGATGGGGGTATCTATGTGAATGGGGCAGGCTGTGAGTGTGGAGCAGGGGGAAGATGGGGTCATTCTGGCTGGGAAGACAGAACAGGGAAGAGAATATGTAGCTTCCACTATAATGAGAGTTTTGGTGCAACTGGTTATAAATTGTTAACTCAAAAGATTAGAAAGTTAATTATTACTGGATTTTAAGATGCATTTTTAAATATATATATTTTTAGTTGTCAATGGACTTTATTTACTTATATGCAGTGCTGAGAATCGAACCCAGTGCCTCACACATGCTAGGCAAGTGCTCTACCACTGAGCCACAACCTCAGCCCTAGGATGCATTTCTTAACTAGCCTTTAGTGACTTTATTGTTTGGTCCGGATCCATGTGAAATTATAGCATTTCCAAAAGCTCTACTGCATCATTATGAAGCAAGAAATCCAGGAAACTCAGCTCAGATGTGAGACTTGGGAAAGACTAAGCTTATGTCTCTGTTTGACCCTCCATCCCAATCAAAGGCTTTATGGTATATCAATTTAATTAATTAATTAATTAATTAGTATTGGGGATTGAACCCAGGGGTGTACAACCACTGAACCATATCCACAGCTGTTTTTATTTTTATTTTGAGGCACAGCCTCCCTAAGTTACTGAAGTTGGCCTCGAACTTGGGATCCTTCTGCCTCAGCCTACTGAGTCACTGGGATTATAGGTGTGCACCACCATGCATGGCCAAAAGCTTTATTTTGGGCAAATTGTTTGGTCCAGCCTGATTTTGCTCAGGTATTCCAGTTCAAGTTGTTAACAACTGTTTAGTTGGTTGTAACCAACAGTCGCCATGGGCTTCCCTTCTCCTGGAAGCACCTGCCAGGCCCTGCAGGTGGGTACCCATGTGAAACTCTTTTGACACAGCTCCTGTTTTAGCAGACACAGAAGATCAGGGCCTTGAGTGAGCCTAGAGGCCATCTGTCCTATCCCAGCGAAGTTCATGTTGTTCAGTCGTTTTTCTAATAACATAGGCCAAATGGCAGAAATGGGACTGGAGCCTAACTGAGCCTCTTTCTTTGTGTGTGATCACCCTTTCTACAACCACAGAAGAACTGGGTTGATTCTTAGTAACCACCTATTACTTCAACTCCTAGTACAGCGGTTCTTCACCCTGATACATCAGAATCTGCAGGGGCACTGTCTAACCCCAGATCCATCAAACCTGAATCTCTTGGTGTGAGGCTGGGCCTGACTATCTTAAAAAATGTCTCCGTTATGCAATGCAGAGGATTAACAACCCCTGTTCCAGTGTGAAGGAGGAAATAAAGTCTTTCCTAAGAATTAATTTGCTGACCAGACAACAGAGTCTGCTAATGCAAACCTCATGTCTTTCCTCTCCAGGAGCAGGTTAAAGCCTAAAGCAAATTTTTTATTCTCACCCTAAATTTGCAAGCAATTCAGATGTTCCCTGACTCATTCAGAAAGCAATCCTGGGCTCAGAAACCTGAAAGAAAATATATAAAGGATGTTTTCCTTTTAAAAAAATGACTTGGAGGACCATTGGCAGGATGAAGGAGTCCATCCTCCCTTGTCCTGCTCTACCCCCACTGAAATTTGAGAGTATATTTGTTTTACATTAGAGATAATTGAAGTCAGATCTGGGATCTGTGTGTTACAACAAGGCAGCTGTTTATAACAGAAATGCCTCAGGCATTCTCACAACCTGGTTTTTCAAAATCCCTACAAAGGTGTTTAAAGCATAACAACTTAAAGTCATTGCCTCCTCTCAGAAATCGCTCCTGCTTCTCCTCTTTCCATCTTTTTTGAGGAGAGGGTGGCAGAGTTGGGAGGAAGTCACTTTGAGGCCTGCTGGAGACTGCTGCTCCTACTGGTTTGGGAGAGTGACTCCTCCCCTCTACGTATTTAGTGACTTCACATTGGGAACTTGAAAATGGCCATGGTGGTGTATTTACACCAAGGAAATTGGCAAATGCTACAAAGTAGGGATTTACTTTTTCCTCCTTGGTTGTTTTTTTGTTTTTTAAGTATTTTAAAGTGTTCTTTAATAAACCAACAATGAAGTCAGTTTCAAATTTTACTATGAGGTACAGATATTTTGCTGAGTTAAGAGGTAAATCTTAGAATTTAAGTCCAGCACTGCCAGTATTTATGCCTTGACTAACCGAGTATGCCATAAAAGGACATGGTATCTGCAATAGTAAAAATAGTTTTATAATGACTTTTGTAAATTAAAGCAGTCCACAAGTTTCTTAAGATAGTTGTAAAATAGCTAGTCAAGTTGGAGTTGTTCTAATTGATCTTTTTTTCTTTTTGGTATCATGGATGGAAGCCAGGGGGCACTTAACCACTGAGCCACATCCCCAGGCCTTTTTTTATATTTTATTTAGAGACGGGGTCTCACTAAGTTGTTTAGGGCCTTGCTACGTTGCTGAGGCTGGCTTTGAACTTGCGGTCCTCCTGCCTCAGCCTCCTGAGCTACTGTGATTATAGGTGTGTGCCACTGCTCCTGGCTCTAATTGATTTTCTTAATGAACTACCTTTGGTCATCTTTGTAGAGTATATGAACCAAGAGTAAAGATGATCTTTAGTGTTATTCTGTGTCAAGTTTCAGACTAATCTGGTTGACAGAAAACCTAAGTAATGTGGAATTTAGTTCTGCAGAAATTCTCTAAGGGTCCAATTCAGCTACAGGGCGGAGGTACAAAATTCCCAGATATGCTCCTATATGTAATCGGGACTCAAAATTCACCCTTGCAACCACTAAGAAAGGGACAAAGATATCAAAACCTCTATTCCAGACAGCCGCATACACCTTGTTACTTGAACAGCTTTACTGATCCTTTCACGCATCAGACTTTATGTTCCTTAGAATCTTTTTTTTTTTTTTTTTTTGGTACTGGGGATTGAACTCAGGTGTACTCGACCACTGAGCCACATCCCCAGCCCTATTTTG
Source organism: Geosciurus inauris (assembly GCA_004024805.1). Lineage (NCBI taxonomy): Eukaryota > Metazoa > Chordata > Mammalia > Rodentia > Sciuridae > Geosciurus > Geosciurus inauris. The sequence goes on along the minus strand of PVHX01005576.1, from coordinate 47,007 downwards.
TGTTTTTCTTAACGTAGAGACAGAGTCTCACTGAGTTGCTTAGCACCTCGGCGTTGCTGAGGCTGGCTTTGAACTCGTGATTCTCCTGTCTTAGCCTCCCGAAGTGCTGGGATTACAGGCATGCGCCACTGTGCCTAACTTGTCTTCATTGTTTTCTGCTATGTCTTCAGCACCTAAACAAATGCTTGGTACACAGCAAGCAATAAATATTTATTGAATGAGTGAGTGTTTGTGAAGGTATATGCACAGTGTGTATTTGTGTATCGAACTACATAAAATTGTCAATATGTGACTGCTTTTAACAGTTGTCATTACTAGATGTTATGGAACATCAAGGCTCATTTAAATAAACTCTTCATTTTACAGATGAGGTCCTTGACATCATGAAAGGGCAGATGACTTACTTTAGGGACAATTAGGGATGAGAACACGTTTTCCTTTTATGAGCAAAATATTTTGAAAGCAGGACACCCAGATGATATCAGTCAGCAGCGGCATGGTATTTTGGTCCTTTCCATGTGTTATGGGTTTTGTCTTCATCTCTGAGTAGGCTAGGAGAAATGCTTTCAAAGACACTTTCATCCTCTTTGGGTAGGATAATGCTTTCCAGAGCACTTGGGGAGAGTTCAGGGTGATCCTGCACCACCATCCCCCTGGCATGCCAGCTGAGCCAGAATCAGGAAGCACCTTTGCTTTTCTGCTTTCGGCCTTTGGCAAGAAAGCCTGCAGCTTGGTACCTTCAGGAGCCAGTTGTGAAATTTGGCCTTAACTGCAGGTCTTGAGCTGAGAACACTTGGAGCACGGCTGGAGCCACGTGGCTTTTTAACGCTGAAGTCAGCCCTGCAAGTGTTTCTCTCCATGTTGGTGCCAAGACCCCTTCCTGGCCAAGGTCATGTCCTGGAGACAACAGATCTCAGTGGCACTCCCTGTGAAGAGAGGTAAGGGAATGTTGATTTCTTTGGGGCATTCACTGTGCTGTGAATTTGGTTTCTTCTGAAGTTTCCCATTGAAGAATGTTTGATGTGAATTTATTGCCTAATAAAATTCACTAGAAGAGAGAGGGGCTGGTGGGGAGAGATTTGAATAGATTTTCAAATGAATCAGGATTTGAAAACAATTCAGGATGAGAATGATGCTCAACAAATAGCAGGAATTCTTTTCATCAAAGCTTGCAGTTCTTTTAATGTGATATTGTTGCTCTGAATTATCCAAAGGTACATTTGGCTTCACCTGGAAAATGCTTAGTCCTTGGAGTAATATTTAGCTACAGTCTTGCCATGTTCAGATTTGAGTAGTTGTGAAGAATTTTCCTTAAGAATATGTATAAAATCTCTTAGACAGCAGACTCAGTTTGTTGAAATGTACTTCACAAATGTTCTCCTTGAATATTGTACCATTGGATATTTTAAGGCTGCAATTTATGTCTTTTCAGGATTGCTTTACACTGCTCAGGTTTTAGTCTATGCTAAGACCCTGGGGCTTTGTCTGCAGAGTTATGAAAAGTTTGCTGTGCTCACTCTGTGCTTACAGCCCTAGTGAGAGTTGGACTCTCTTATCTTGCTCAGTAGCTGTGTCTATATCATAAGCATGCCTGGCTACAGAATTTCCTGTCAGGATTTCGCCCTCTGTTGGAGCTGGAAAGGTGCTTGCTTTCTCTTCCTCCGCCAGCTTAGCCAGCTTGATGGGCTCTATAATGCATTCCTTATAGAGGCTGGCGGCTTCCCAGCCTGGAAGCACTTCCAGAGCGTGTGACCTGTGTTCCTCACTCTGTTGTTATAAGCTTGTGAGTACACTCTGGAGATTTTCTATTTGATTTCAAACCTCAACTTAGTCATTCATGGGAATTTGAAGCAAATTATATATCTTCTCCTTGCCCCAGTTTCCTTGTCTATAAAAATGGGAAAAATAGTAATACTGATCTTGCAGGATTGTCATGGGGATGAGCCAAGCTGACATAGGCAAACACTCAAGAAATAACATTAGGATTGCACTAATAGCTCCCTTTGCCTACATTTTTTTAAAATATTTTTTTTTAGCTGTAGATGGACACAATGTCTTTATTTTATTGCTTTGTATGTGGTGCTGAGGATCGAACCCAGGGCCTCACGCATGCGAGGCAAGCGCTTTACCACTGAGCTACAGTCCCAGCCCCCCTTTGCCTATATTTAAACAGCTTCCCTTGCTTATCAATGACTCTCCCTGCCCCATCAGCTTCTCTAAGATAATCTATCAGGTTGGATTATCCATATGTGTCTTTGGTATGTCCTTCATTTCGTAGGTCTCATGTGATGGCATTTTCTGTTAGTGTCCTTTCTGTGCTGCCACGCCTTTCTGGCTCATCCAGTGGCCAACCAGGAAGAAAGGTCACGGTCCTTCTTGAACTACCTTCCTTCCTACTGCAAGGAATTAATGCTTTTTATTTCCAACGAGACAATTAATGGATCTATAAACATACCCATGGCTGGATTATTTGCCTGTAAAACAGTCTAATTAGGGAATGCTCTTTGGCAACCCCTGTAAATGTCAGGCTGGTATTCTCTTGGGGAAGGAGTAGCTGCATGTACATGTGTGTGGCAGGTGGGGGGGGGCATGAACCTTAGCAACCCCAGGAGCAGGTGAGGGGCACCTGGACAGGTACCAGGAGAATGGTAGATTCAGCCCAAGAGACATGGGACATAGTCTCAAGATGAAGACAGCGTTAGGATATCTAAATGGAAGTCATAAAGAACTGGGGAAGGAAGCTCCCAAGGTCATTGCCTACAGGGCAGGAGAGAAAGATAGGTGTGGGGCAACTGGCCAGGGAACAGGTGGGGCAGCCTGACAGGGTTTGAGAGAATTTGTTCACTCCAGCTATTTCCAAGGGATGATTATGTACTTATCTACTCTGGCAGGGCACCAAGAAGAGCAGCTACCCAGTATCTAATAATTCCAGAACCATCTTTGGGTCTTGGACTATGTGTATAAAGGATAATTTTAAATTGATTATAAATTGAAATAAGCTCAGGAGGCTGAGGTAGGAGGATCGCAAATTTGAGGCCAGCCTGGACAATTTAGCAAAATCCTATCTCAAAATAAAAGAAAGAAAGAAAAGAGCTGGGGATGTGGCTCAGTAGTAGAACACCCTTGGGTAAGGGTGTAATCCCCAGTACTGCAAAAAAAGAAAAAAGAAAAGAAAATGCAAATTGATCCAAGGATAGGTCACTCCTCTGCAACCAGTCTTGTGACCACTCGTGAGAACCCCATGCAGCCCTCCCTGATGGTTTTACTTGTTGCTTGCTCTCCTCTCACCTCTTTACATTGCAGACTCTTCTTCCTTCTATTAAATGTTGATGTTCCTCAGAATTCTTAGAATCCTTCTTTTCTTTCCTTCCCTGAATGATCTTAATATATATGTCTATATTTCTTCCTGCTTTTCAAAAGTTCTATTAAAAATGGTTCTGAAAGGCAAAACGTAGCCTCCTACACCAACTGCTCCTATTCCATGTCCATTCGTACTGAGCAAAAGCAGTAATTTAAAATTTTTTGCCTATTTCTTTGGCTAATGGTCCCTTTATTTGTATTATAATCTATACTAACTTCTTCTATATAGATGAAGATTTAGCTGTCTTGAAGCTTCTTGAATTGTTCTCTCTGATCCTAAGATACTTATATTTTTTGTTATACCAACTATCAGCATTTATAATATCACAACCATAGTCACATGATTTATTTTAGATCCAAGCAGAAGGCTACAATATTTGCTTTCCAGTACTAGTTTTATTTCTCCTAGAATCAAGAACCACTCCTAATTCTCAATTATGAATCTTTGACACGGTTACTTCTTTTTTTTTCCTGAATGCTGCATTATATCCGTCACAAACGCATCAGTGTTTTTTTTTCCCTAAATGCTCGCACCTATCTGATTACATTTTAGGTCTCCTCTTTGACTCTTCTTGAACGCTTCCACCATAGCCTTCCCTTCTCTCCTTTTCTCTGGTCAGATGCCTTGTTTTCTGACCCTGCTGGGTATCCTGTATTTGGTGGAACATTTTCTGAAAGTTTCCAGAGAAAAGCTGAAAGGGAGTTAAAAGTTTTTGAGTCCTGGCTCATGTGAAAATATCTTTAATTTTACCCTCATTTTTGATTGGAAGTTTGGATGGGTCTGAAATTCTAGATTCAATGCCATATTTCTCTTGGAATTTTGAAGGCATAATTTCATGGTGTTTTAGGTTTCAATATCATAGTTCCATTCTTTTTTTTCTCTAAATGATTTTTCTTTGGAAAAGAATTGGTATAATCTTACAAAATGTCAAAATGTAAAGTAATTAATATTAGTATATCTTGATGGATTATTACAGATGTGTTTACCTATATAACCTCATCCAGATCAGCAGCCCAGAAATTCTCATGTGCCTATTCTCTGTGAATACCACCCACCCCGTCCTAGAGATTGCTCCTTCCCCAACTTCAATCACCAAGGTTAGCTTTACCTGTTCTTGAACATCAAATATGGAATCATACTTTTTTGTGCCTGTGAGTCTATGAGTGTCCATGAGATTCATCCATGTTATTATGTGTGATAGTTGTTCATTTATTTTAATACTGTATAGTATGCTACAGTTTATCTGTTCTTCTGTTGATGGACGTTTGTTTGCAGATTTTTCCTACTATGAATGAAGCTGTTATGAATATTCTTGTACATGTGCTTTGGAAGATTCACAACCTCGTTTCTCTCAGTTAATACTTGGGATGGAATTTCAGCTATCAGGGTCACAGACATTACCTGTTGGACAGTTTCCCAAAGTTAGTGAACCACTTTTCATAATGTGTTAGAGTTCCAATGGCTTTGTATCTTTCAACATGTGGTATTGTCAGCCCTTTTAATTTTAGCTACCCTTGTGGGTGAGTAGTGATATCTCATTGAGGTCATTATTAGCATTTTTCTAATGAGTAATTATGTTAAACATTTTCATATGTTTATTAGCCAATTAGATATATTTTTTGTGAAATGCCTATTCAAGTCTTTTGCCTATTGGCTTTCTTATCTTTTTTTTTTTAAGTTGTTTGAAGGAATTCCTTATATACTCTGGATACAAGCCCTTTGTTAGATCCCTCTGTTGAGACTGTCTTCTCATGGGCTATGACTTGCTTATGTACTTTTTTTTTCTTGGTACCAGAGATTGAACTCAGAGGTACTTGCCCACTGAGCCATATTCCCAGTCCTATTGCTTTAGTTTTATTAGAGACAAGGTCTCACTGAGTTGCTTAGCATCTCATGATTGCCGAGGCTGGCTTTGAACTCACGATTCTCCTGTCTCGGCCTCCCAAAGTGCTGGGATTACAGGTGTGCACCACCACACCCAGTTTGCTTATGTACTTTTCTAGAGGTATATTTAATATTATTTAAGTCCAATGTATTGTTTTTTTTAAATAGTGTATTTTGTGTTCCATTTAAAAAAAATTTTGGCTTATGTCAAGGTCACAAAGATATTCTCCTAAGTTTTTTTCTGGAACATTTATTGTTTTACTTTTGTATTCAGGTCTCTCATCCACCTTCTGGTATCATTATGTTTCCCATTCCTTTCTTAAAGACTGTCCCTTTTTCTCTTTTTTTTTTTCCTCCCTGAGAGACTTTAATTTTATATTGTAAACTTAGGTCTTTTGAAATCTCATGCTTATATGCTTTGATACAGGCATGTTTTGGGTCACTGTGAATATATTTGACAGGCTCTTTCAATCTGGATATTTATTCTGCAATTTTGGGACTTTTTGGGGAATTATTTCTTGATCATTTCCTCCATTTTCTCACTCCATTCTTTCTAGCACTCCTATTAGTCAGTAGTTGTTGCCCCAGGTTTGATTGCCATAAACTTAAACATTTTTTCCCCTTATTTTCCTTCCCTTTTTCTCTCTATTTACTCTTTCCAGGAGATTGCTCCAACATCACTATCCTACTCTCCTAATGCTTGTTTTATTAGTTATTTTAAATTTCCAAGAGCATTTTTTTGTCTTAAGTACTTCCTGGGGGCCAAGCCAACCCTTTGTAAGCACTTTAGGTTGATTCTTTTCATTTGTGAAATCAGCTTTTCTGCAGCCACTTTGTTTTTTTCTTTAAAGAATCTAATGAGGCCAGGAGTGGTGGTACACATCTGTAATTCTAGTGACTCTGGAGGCTGAGGCAGGAGGATCACAAGTTCAAGGCCAGACTTGGCAGCTTAGTGAGACCCTCAGTAAATAGTAAGACACTATCTCAAACCAAAAAAAGTACAAGGGACTGGGGATGTAACTCAGTGGTAAAAGCACACCTTGGTTCAATCCCCCAGTGGGAAGAAAAAAAATGTCTCTAATGGAAGGAGGAATAATCATCAGTATAGTACTTCAGGCATTATTGTGCTCTTGGTGACTTTCTGGCAAATGTTCAAAAGGGATTTATGGTATTTTTCTTGTTTCTTTTTTAGTGGACTCAAAACTCAGGTTCTTAAAGAGTATAATTTTTACCTTAGAGAATACCCAAGTGATTACTCACCAAAAACATCATCTCCAAATTGTTACTATGAGCAAAATTGTTTATAAAACATTACAAATACCTTTCAACACCTTTTTGTTGAAGGTCTCATTCACTGCTATCCATTTTCCTATTCACTTTGTCATTATGTATTTATATCTTTTCTTTTCTTTTTCTTTTTCTTTTTCTTTTTTTCCGTGGTCCTGGCGATTGAACCCAGAACCTTAAACACTTTAGGCAAGTGCTGTACTGCTGAGCTACACCCCTGACCCTCACACTTCTTATATACCTAATATCATACTATGTCATCTTGGGAGAAAGAAGAGATAGACATCATCAGTCTAGGATTGACCCTCTGGTTTCTGTTCTCTTCTGTTTCTTTCCAAATGCAATTTTGTGTACATCCATCTCCTAAATTCCAGATACATCAAAATTCCTATGGGGAAAAAGATCACTTCAAAGGAGCACATCAGTGACAAAATCCATCAGCTCCTGCTGATGACTCTTCTCCCTCCCAAGTTCTCATTCAGTGAACGGTACTGACATTCACCTCATTGTCCAAGCAAGAAGCAGGGAGTCATTCTTATTCCCTCCCACTTCTTTACTCATCATTGAATTCTGAGGCTTCTTTCAAATGTCTCTTTTGTCCCATCCTCTTCAGTCTCACTGTTGTCACTAAGGCCAGTGACTCATCTGTCCTTTTGCAATGTTTTCTCTGGTTTCTCTGCTTCTCATCTCAGCCAACCCTTTCTAATCCATCCCCCACGCTGCTGCCACAGACCTTTCCTTGAGGGTAGGTAGGATCTTGGTCTTTGTTCAACATTATATCCTCAAATCTCATAAAAATGCCTTGCTCTACTAGACACTCAGTACATGTTTGTCCATTAAATAGATGAGCAAATAAATCTGATCCCATCCCTCTCTTGCTCAGGACCTTTCTATTCTTCTACCTCTCCATACCCTCCATCACCTAAACAATAAAACCTGAATTTATCATCACATGGTCTAACACTGACTGAATCTTGTTTCTCACCTCTTCCCAATTCACCCCGTTATTTCCTTCTTGTTTACACTGACTAACATCGAATAACAGAGAGTACTAGGCTGTCTTGGGCCTCTAGGACTAACACAGGCTAGTCCCTTTCTATTACTTTACCTGGCAATCTACTTCATTCATTTAAAAGCTTTCATCATGAGAGTTACCTCCCTGACAGAGGCACTTCTGGATACTCAAGACAACCTTAGGCACTCCTTTATTTATGATCTCATTGCACACTGTACTTCAGTGGAAAACAGCAGTTTCATCAATCTCTACTTCCTGATTCCACTGCACCTGTGGGTATGTGGGAAAATCATACTTTTTTTTCCCTTTGCAATTATGTGTAGGCATGTGACTCTCTTTGGCCAATAAAATGTGCATGGAGTTGTGTTGAAACATATTTAAAAGGAGAAATGCCATTTCCATCTTTTCCTAGCTCTGCCAAAATAACCAGTTACTTCAGTGAAGCTGTCATCCTCTGTCTCTAATGAAGATAAAGTTGAATGGAGTTTCCTACCTGTATATTATCAAGATAAAATATAAGCAAGAAATAAACTTTTATTGTTTTAAGCTACTGAGATGTTTGACTTGTTATAGCAGTACAACCTCAACTATACTAACATGCCTTCACGTAGCCACTACCTTTTACTAGTATCAGTTTACTATTCCTTTGAAGTCAAAGATCATATAATTACATTCTTTTTAGATAAGGCACTTAACAAGCATTTGTTAGTTAGTACTTGGTTAGAAAAATGTAATATTTTTGAGCATCTGTGATATACCTGGAACCATGCTAAGGATTTTATGCTTGTTATTTGATCTAACTATAATCCTATGAAGTAGGTATGATTATTCCCATTTTACTTAGAGTGAAAGAAGCTTAGAAGGGTTTACATGACTCAATCAATGTCACACAAGCCCAAGGAGTTCTGATTCTGAAGTCTATACTTATTCCACCTCATACTGCCTTAGAAGTGACAGATGAAAAACTCTGACTATGGAGAAATTCCCATCAAAGCAGACATTCCTGTCATAACCCTTGTAAAGGAAAACTAAACAAGCACTGAACAAATACAAGAGTCAAATAAGTAAATAAACAAAATTGGAAACATGTTTTTAGCATCTAATGGGAAATGGAGAATTCTTCAGACAACTTTCCAGTTCTTGAAGAAAAGCCAATCACATTCACTGAAAATTTCATCTGTAACCCAGAACAAAAGCCAGTGAAGAACACGGCTTGCTCAGTCCAGCTCTGGCTGGCATGGCTGGCTTCTGGAGCAGTTTCCTTGGTGGTCTTTGTGAGTATGTACTAACGATCAGTGACAAGGCATGGTCACACAGCCCAGCTACTCTGCAATGGCATTCTCAGCAGCACATTCCTCCAAGGATGCATCAGCTGAATGCTCAGGCAGGGATTGGAATGATGGGTTGCCATGGAAGGCAGGCATGGTCAAGGCCTCACCGAAGGAGCTGCCATGACTCAGGAGTTGGTGCTTCAGGCCAGGGAGTGCTTCCAAGAGGGAGAATAGCCAACCTGAGAGGCAAAGGGCTGGGAGTCACTAGGGCCAAGTGGAGGCTTTCCTCATGTGCAGAGGGAAACCACAGGAGTGTTTTGAGAGGATACATGAAGGGGTTGTTCCCTAGATGATGTGAATCTCAGAGCTGGGCTCAGACTTGGAATGTTCTCTCTCGCTTTAAGCTGTTATGCTTGACTCTCCATTGACTCTCATTTGCATTACTGATGCTTTCTTGCTACTTTGAATTTTGATATTACATAACATTCATTTTGTGTTTTTCATGTATACTATGTATATAACACATACAAACACATATGCAAATATGATATAATACATGTACAAATACATTGCATTTGCATAATTGGTTTAAGTATTTTTTGAAAAATAGGGCTTATATACCTTTGTCTAGGTATCTGGGATGGAGAGTTACACATCTGTAGTTCTATTGACTGGTGGGTGGGTGAGAATTACATAAAGCAGGCAATGGGGATTTGGGCTCTGGGTTTCTTAGTTTGCACATGAAAAGGCAAGCTAGTACTATCTCTAGGAATTAGCTAATCCTGGGAGGGGCAAGACTTTCCTTCAGCCAGTTCCTTCAAGATATCAAGGCATCAACAAGTATAGATAATAAAAGCATGATTAGTACCAAGGACTATGTGACCTTCTTTCCCAGTGTCTGGACTAGAAAATTCTGAGAGCCCTTTCACCGACATCATGTTCTCACGTATGGTTCCAGCAATATGAGATGCGTGTTATCACTGCCATTTTACTAGGCGCCTTGCCGCAGGTCATCCAGTTGGCAGCTGACAGATTAGACTTAATCTCAAATTCTGCCACTGCACCTTGGGGGTTTATTACACCTCACAGAGGAGATAGTTTGGCTCCACCTGCCGCTTGAGGCAGCCTTGATGTCATTAAGGCACTTGGAATGTGAGGGCAGGTAATTAGACCTGAGTTTAGCACCTGGCTGAGCAAGGGAAAGGAAGTTCGAGCCTGGACTGGTGCTCGCAGGCCCTGCACTTCCTTTATTCAGCTCTGGTGTCGGCTGCAAGGGTGCACTTTTTTCCCTTAAGCTCAGCTTCCAATTTGGACATATGTCAAAATCCAAGGCGAGGCCTGAACCCCAGGATTTCTGCAGATCTAACATGTTTGTAGCTGTTCAAGGCTGCCTGGAGGGCAGCAGGCAGGGTTAGAGGGTGGCCAGGCTGTGCCCACGGAAGTGCACTTACAGCTGCACAAACCCAGTGACAATGTCCCCAGAAGTGGAGTTGACCTCTTGAGAGGCAGCAGGCACAGCTCATTCTCTGTTTTTTCCTTCTTAATGACAGTCCCCAGTTCTTCCTGTGTGTTAGTGACACAGCAGAGACTTAAAACTTTGGCATCTATCTGTTTAAGCATGGGTGTGGAAGTGAGATTGCTGAAAATTCAATGCTTGCTTAAATGACTGCCCCAAGGGCCCTTTTAAATGCCAAGTAGGGTGCCCTTGAGTCACTCAACAGGGGCCAGCTAAGGGAGGGTGCTTCTAGGGAGTGAGATCACCGTGTTGTCCAGATTGCAAGTATGTGGGGATGCCAGACCAAACCTATTGGCCTTCTGACCTTGGCACTACCATCGCCTGACTGTGACCCTGGGTCAATGCCTCAGTAACAAGAGCTTTTGTTAGCTCTTACTATAGAAAGATGCATTTAGTCAACAAAACCTTGGTGAGGAAGGTGTGAGTATTGTCCCCAGTAATCAATGAGGAAACTGAGGCATAGGAGGTCATGTAACATGCCAAAGTCAGATTCCTAATAAATGGTAGAAGCAGGATTCGAATTCATATGTCTGTCTTCGGCGTACACAATCTTGCTATGCTCTACTATTGCACTTGAGCTTGTGATAATTTCATTTCCCGATCTTTAAAATGTATGTTATCAATAATCCTTGCTATATGATGTGTCTGAGGAGTGAGTTGAAATAGTGTGTAGAAAGAATTTGGTACATAGTAGGTTCAGTAAGTGTCAGCTCTTATGGTCCCTTCCTTTTGCCAGATGTTTTCCCTTGGGCTTCCTCTTTGGGCCATAGGAACTGGGTGAGACCTGAGGGGTTATATTCCTCGTAAAGTTTAGAGAAGAAAAAGATCCCAGAGCAGGTAGCAACTGCATTAATGTGCTGTTCTCTCTTCTTCCTGGACCTGTAACAATGCCCAGACTTTGAGTCTTCTCTGTGGGCAGGCTTAGTGCCTGTGCTCTGTCTGCCCCTGTCCTGTCCTTTAAGTTCAGAGGTGTGACATTAGTGTCCCAGGGAGGAGGAAGGCAGAAAACTTCCTCTGGATGTGGGTCTATGCAGCCAGAGGAGGAATCCAGAACTGAGGTAATTATTCTGGCTAATTTTCCAGGATTGTTCTAGTAATCTGAGTGAACTCCTTACCTCTCTTAGTCCCCTTCTTGTCCCCACCATTTTTCTCCTCTCAACTACCCAAACAAGACAAAACAGATTTAGGTCTGTGAAAAAAAGAGTTTAATGACATGCATGGGAAAATTCTTGTCCATAAAAGTGATTAAAAGGTAATGAGAGGATGAAAAATCTCCATCCGGGAGGGCATTAAAACCTTCCAGAAATAGTTTACCTAATTAAAAGAGCATGCAAACATTTCTATTTTGAAACCATAAGAAAATATCAATCAAGTCTCCTTCCATGTTCCAGAAATAATTCTCTACTATTTTGAAGTATTTTTAGGCTCATTAAAGTTGTACCTATAAATATTTTGTTTCCAAAAGATGGAATTATTCTGTATTGAAGGACACTGTTTTAATTCACGTGGTTTATCACAAGCATCCTCTCTTGTTATTAGTACATATATTTTTTTTGGAAACACAAGGACATGTTAGGCACTGTGTAGACAGGCACTGGTCTTGGGTAATAGAATCACAGATCAGGAGACCTGTGCAGAAACAATCCTTCTCCTTAGTAGGCCAAAGTGAATTAGTGCACTAAAAAATTAATTAAAGCAAATCAAGCCTAGAAAAAATTAATATTAAATACATAAAAACATGTTTCCATTACAAACTTCTAGTATTAATTTTGGAAGGGGATTTCTGAGCGTGGGCAGGATAGGAAAAGTAGAGGGAGGAGCGAATGGACAGGAAGTCTGGGAGCGACTTGCTGGAGTCTGGAGGACCTGGGAGTGGGGAGGAGAAGGGCCTGGCCATCTGCTGACAGGGTTTGACAACTTGATGGGCTTGACACGGGTATCCCTCCGCTGCGCGGCGCAAGTGAGCGAAGGGCATGCATGGTAGTAGTCAGTGCTGAAAACCCAGTCTTTCCTGATCTCCTTCCAGGTACCTGGCGGGCGGGGGTTTCCTGCTCCTTGTGGGTCATATGGCCACGTGATGTGTTTCAACCAATGAAACATGAGTGGCAGTATTTCACTCCAGGGTGGAAGCTGTAGAAACTCATGCATGACTTCTATATTTCTCCTGCCACAGTCGCGGGCTAGGAAGATCTTGAGAGTGACAGACCCATCTGGGTCCCAGAGCAAGGATGATAAAGACCTGAACCCACACCTCACCTGTAGTAGACACCCTTCCTTAGAAGGAGGAAGCAGAGTACACCCATGGCTCCCAGCAGGGAGTTGAATGGATACATGGTGATTTTGGATAATGGCATTTGCCCTTATGGACCCAGATATCAATGTAGGACAAAAGATGAAAAGAGAGCAACCTTAAAAATGCTAGAGACATCTTCACAAGCGAACACCCCAGAGAGATGATCAAAAGGTTCTTCCAGGAGCCACAGAAAGCACATTCGCTTTGGATCAAAGTAGTAGCTATTCCATTAGTGTAACTGCAGACCATGGAGGGTGGCTCAAGATTATTAGAGCTGCCTGGGCCAGAGACGGGGAGCTAGGACCTTACCTGGGATGGCTAATTTTATGTGTCACTTTGGCTATAGTGCCATTATCTGGTGAAACAGTACTCGATGTTAATGTTGCTGTGAAGGTATTTTTCAGATGTGATTAATGTTCACAATCAGTTTACTTTAAATAAAGGTGATTACTCTTGATAATGTGGGTGGGCCTCACCTAATCAGTTGAAGAATTTAAGAATTAAAAACAGATTTCCTAGAGAGGCAGAAATTCTACCTAAAGATTGTGATATGCATTTCTGCAGAGTTTCCAGCTTGCTGGTCTGCCTTACAAATCTGACTTGCCAGCCACCATAATCACACAGGCCAATTCCTTAAAATAAATCTCTTTATATATATTTCATATATATTTATGCATGAACCTTTAAGAATACTCCATCTCTAGTGAGAAGACTGGCAAACAGATTCTTAAAAGAGACTAGCAAAAATCCCACAAGGCCTGGCTACACCACAGGGCTAAATCGGGGTAGTCCTCAATACTTGGATGTGGGACATGAAAGAGGAGTAAAGAAGTAAAAACTGAGAGGGGGGAGGCTTAATGTTCGTCAGACAGCTTCATTCATTCAGTCAGTCATTTATCCCATTGACACAAAAATGTTTTATTTAAAATTTTTATGTTATTAAAAGGTGAAGCTTCCAAATAAAATTTTTATATTAAAAACAAATTAATAGCCTTAATTCAGGAAAGAGGCATAACCATGAAAAACAACTAAGACTATTTGTGAAATGCAGTGTTTTAAACCATTTCTCCTGGAAAATTCTAAAATATGACTTAGGATATTTTGTAAATAGATGGATACAAAGAAATATATTAACCCTTTAATATACTGATTTTGTCCCCCAAATGAATAAGGCTCCCAGAAGTTTACAGTTACTGAACTGAGAATTTTGCTTCCATCTTATAGTTAAAAAAATATTTTCTGCAACTCTGCAACTTTCTCAATGCCTGTTTTTAGCAGTTCTCCTATTCTTATCATTATTCAGTAAATTTCTTTTAAAAATAAAAGAGATATGTGTGCATATCTGGGAGACGGTCACTTGAGAAGAGGACGAGATCCGGAGGGCTGAACTTTGTCTGCAGAGGGCCTTGGGGAAGCCCAGTCCTGCTCCTGGTGCCCACGGGGACGGGGAGGGAGCCTCTTTACCAACTGATGAAGCCCTGTTCCAAGGAAAGAGCAACTTCAATTTCAAAGCCCCCATTTGCCAAAGCCCTCATTCTCCCCGAATTATCAGACCCATTAACAAAAAGCCAGATTTCTCTTTGGGGATTTTTCTCCCCAGTCTTTAAAAAACCTATCCCATCCCAAAGGCATTCGGTATGTATGGAAAAGTACTAGCAACTTGACTTCACGGTCCGTCTTGTGATTATGGTGGGGGTGGGGGACAACAGGACAGAAAGCAACATGTCATGGCTGTTTTCCTTGGAAAGCAGGTGGAGTTTGTCAGGGAACTCAGTCCAACCAACACTTATCAGTTAAAGGTAAAGCTGCAAGATGGCCCGTTTTGCATTGGGCTCCTCTCTGGGGCGCCATCTTTCTATCCTTTCCCCCTCCTCCTCTTCTCCCTTCTATGAACCCCATTGGTGCCCCCTGTGCCCTCAGCTTGCCTGTGATCCATCCCTCTGTGCTCACCAGTGTCGGGACTATCCCTCCTGAGCCACCAACCTTCCCTTGATTCTGCCCCCAAAGTCATTCATTGGATCTTCTCTTCAGCTTCTCCAGGATCATGAATGAACACACCACTGCTAATGTGCCTGCCTGCTCCCATCCAAGTCCAGTTGCCTCACCCCATAAAAAGCTTGCTCCTTGCCTACCAGGGGAGAGCAAGGCCTGGAGCAGTTGCCTCTCATGCTAGGCAGCTGGGGGTGCAGGAGCTAGCGCTCGCGGGCTCCCGGGAACTGGCAGCTAAACATTCGGGGAAATTTGTGGGCTGGTTGTTAAACTGTTGGTCATTTGCAATGGGCTGTCATGGGAGTATTTTTCTCATTGGAATTTGGCAAGCACCACAAGTCAGTCCTTTCATTTTTCTTCAGAGAGTCAGTTTATCAATGTGTCCCTACACTTATCTTCCTTAGTTGCTATAAAGTATCCAGGGAAAGTGTCACCAAAAAAATATCCCACCAGCCTCGGGGTGTGGAATGTGAATTGGGACATGAGTGGAGGGGCTCCTTCCTTCCTGCAGACAAGCAGGGATTTTATGGTTCCCGCTTTGTCCTCATTAGATTTTATTATTCTTTTGATTACTGTAATTTATGATTATGACCTACCATGTTTTTCTTGTTTGAATAATCCCCATAATTGTTTTCTTCTGTATCTTGATTGGAATCTCCTTGGGGGAAGGTGATGTGTTTTATAATAGAAATATTTCGGGGACATTTTATCAAAATTAAAATTAACACATGCTGGAGGAGGTTCATGGGAAGCCAAGGATGACAGGTTAGCTTGTTGAATGTTGACTGGGGCTGAAGGAAACAAACAGAAGGTCAAAATGAGCCTGAGATTTTTTTTTCTTTTTTGAGCACTCAAAATAGCATATTAAAACATAGAGAAATATCTAATATAAAGACAAGCCCTTCAAAAGCATGAGCAATGGAAGCTAGAGAGGAAAAAATGGAAAGAAAACTGTGTTGGGAGGAAATCTCATGAAAATCAAAGAGAGATCAGCAGAGTAGAGGAAAGGGATGAGGGAGGGGGGAGGAGGGAGGAGGCATACTGGGGAACAATATTGGCCAAATTATGTTGTTACATGTGTGCATGTAGGAATATTCCCACCATTATCTTCAATTATTATGCACCAAGAAAAATACGAAAAAGTAAAAAATGAAATGGTGAAACATTTGCGTGTAACGTATGCACATCCTACGGTGCATTTTAAATCATCTCTAGTTATAATAACCAGCACAATATAAAAAGATGAGAGTTGAGTTCCGAAGGAGCAAATGCTCTATTTCTAGAATCATCATTGTTGAAATATAGATGCAATGACTTCTTGTAGGATAATTGTTTTTCTGTTTGCGTCTTCCTCAGACTGCAGTCTCCCCTGAGGACCAAGACTCAGTTCTACATCTGTATTTCCTGGTACAGTGCCAGGTACCCAATGGGTCCTTCCATAAGTGATGATTTAAAGAGAGGTGTGAATGAAAAAAAAGAGCAAGAGACGCCATGTGGTGCTAAAGTTAGCAAAGTCTCCCTCCTCCAAACAGTGGTTCCTACATTTTGAATTTCATAGATAAGTACAATCTTCAAACAATATTGAAGACAGACACAGGATCACTGGGCTTCTTATTTTATGAAGAAGTATCACTGAAAACAAAGCAACATCTCTCAGGATAAACATTTTACTGAGAGAAAAAATATTTAACATGAAATATTTGGAGGAAAAATTGACAATTTTTCCCAAAAAAAGAGATGGTGACTTTCTATAGATAATATGTATTGATAGATATATATTGACATATATATTGACATTGATATTCATGTCATTTATGTTTTATATCCTTGGGTACATCCTTGCTGAGTGTTGGAGAATTTGGGTCCTGGAATTTTATCAAAGTCCAAAGAATGTCTTTAGGTAAGTCTTACTTCTTATTAAAATAACAAAGAAAAAATCAGGTAATGATCATAGGCACCACTTACTGCTTGTCTACCCATTAAATGAATACAGATTATTCATTTTTCACGTATGAATCAACATTATGGAAGCCATTTGATGAGGTGCATGTCTGAGATTGGACCACTCCTTGGACATCTTCAAATCAGGACTGGTCTAGCTTTGGGTTCTGAGCATGCTGGGAGATGGGAGGGATGGTTCTTCTTCTTATGTTCCCTTTGGGTTTATGTGGATACAATGATCTTGGATAATCTCAGATTTAAGGATTTCTCAGAGTTCTTGAAAGCAACCATGATATAGCTGAAATGAAAACCTAGAGCTGCTCAGGAGTGCCCTGTGCTAGGCTCTGGGTTTCTATTCCATTTTCTGTGAATGTAGGAGTTCAACTGGGAGATGAGTGTCAATGTCGATGAGTTTAAATCAACTAAATTCCAAGGGTTTGGCTCAAAGCAGATCAGTTTAAGAACACAGTGAATATATAGATCAGCTGTTTTTGTTTTCTAAAGAGGAAACTATTGCTACATTTGACAATGTATTTTGGGTTGCTTTATCTGGAATCTTCACTTCTCAAGCATTATCAGTAGTCTTGTATTCACTTTTATCCATTATGTGCAAAAGGTTAGCAGTAGACTCTGCAGGGAATACACGTAAGTAGAAGTAGTTTCCTTTGCTATTGAAGCTCTCAGTCTAGTGGGGGGAACTAGAATGAACAGATAGCATTTTAAAATTCAAAACAAACAAGTCAACAGCCTCCTCCAGTCAATTAGTATATGAAAATGATAAGAGCAAAAATAAGATGCATGAACATTTGTAGAAAATACAGATCTCTAACTGGAACATTGAGGAAAGGTGTTGAGGAGATGTGCATTTAGCTCGACTTTGAATATTGGAAAGAATCTCAAAGGCAGTGAAGGGATCCCGGGTAGGGACAGCATATGGAGTCTGAGGATCAGCATAAGGTGTGCCTGGGGGTTAGAGCTCAAAGAAGCTTGGTCCTGGCAAAAGATTTGGGGAGCAGTGGTGATCAGGAATGGGATGACCATCCAAGGTTTGCTCATCAAGAGCATGGAATGCTGGGTGGAGAAGGTTTAAAGTTCTCCAAAAATTCATCAAATGCTGCTTTCTTCCTTTTCTGTTTTTGTTTTTTTTTAAACATGGCAACATGATAAATGGAAGTCTCCACATTGTATAGACCCAGCTTACTAATAAGGTGGTCCCTATTTCCTCCCCGTCTGAGCATGTGCATGTGCCTCACCAGCCCAAGTCACTGAGCATGGGATGGATTAACTGGATTTCTTTGGATACTGAGTTCAATTGTGCTGGGGTTGGGAGTCTGGGTGTAATTTCCTTGAGAGAGGCAGAGAGAAAGAAAGAGAGAGAGAGGGAATTGCTTTGAGCCTTCTCCACTGAACTTGTTTATAAAATCCTGGAGAATTATTTTCCAGACCAAGGGTGGGGGAGACTGGTATGTTTAGTAATGATCCCATAAACAGAGAAGCTTTTTTGCAATAGGAGCAGACTGAGTGAAATTATTTTTGTGATTTGAGGAAACTGTTGATTTCTGGGCCTGTTAAATCAGAAACAGTTTGCTTCCTCTTTTGCTGATTTGCTCTCCCAAGGAGAATATTACTTGTCTTTCCTGGCAATGCTTAAAATCTTCTCCTTTCAAACTCAATGTGAGTGTCTAGAAATTGACACAATGGCTGTGTGGTTCCCTTGGGAGTCCAGATCCCCTTGACGAAGCACAGGAGGGATAAAAAGAAATGATGGCCTTCATTTCCACAGAGCATGTAGCATGAGTGCATGCTAGAATTGCATCCTGCAGAAATATTTGTCCTTTCTAATCTTTTCTCATTAATATGATCTGTTTGAGGAACTATGTGTAAACTATCAAAGCTACGTATATTTAAACCATTATTTCCTTTTTTTAATTTAGTGCAGCAGTAGTGTGTTCTATTTGAAAATTAAAATGAGTTGAGAAGAGAACAAAGCCCAAAGTGGGGTTTCTTTTACCCCAAAGTGTGATGAAAATACAATGGCTAGTCCAAATAATGTTGAGATCTTGGCTGGGGAACCAACTCCCGTGCTGCCCCACCAGGTGGCTTTGAGTAGCACAGACCAGGTGGCCACTAGCAGGGTTAACTTTACATCCAGATGGAGAGGATTGTGTGGCACAGGCAGCTCTACCTAGTGCCTGAAATTCATCTTGCCCAGGAAGTTAAGGTTCCAGTGATATTGTTTGATCTGGAACACTTGACACATGATTGACCAAGCAGTGTGTAAGAGACTGGCCCAGCAGAATGGAAGCAGGAAGGAGGAGGGAACCCTGAGGCCAGCACAGCAGGGAGAACTGAGCACCCCTGCCCGTGAGTGCCAGAGAGGAATGAGCAGGGTGGGGAAGGGAGATGTGGGCCACCAGGGGCTCCCGTGGAAGTTCCCATCCAATTGTGTCCTTGGCAGAAAATGTTCTTAATCCCCATGACTTCCCTGTATCAGTGATTGTCATCAGATTCCCAGGAGCAGGGTGGTAGGATGTGGGTCAGGTGGGTTCTGAATGGGAGCAAGGATGGAAATTCAGAGGTAGCTTGCTCAGGACTTCTGGAATAATCGATGATCCTGGCAACAATTATTACACTTTTCCTATAAAATGCCAAGTTTGTGATCTAGTTTTAAGTCCTTTTTAATCTATTCATCTAACCATCTCCCAGACTCATCATCATGCCTTTTACAAAACACAGAATCATCAATATTAGAAGAGAAAATGCTTGTCAGTCATTTGATTAGAGGTTTTTGAAGGTTTTTTTTTTTTTTTGGGGGGGGGGCCCTTTTAAAAGCAGCATGAGTTTTTCTTCAAATTAAGAAATCCAGCATAAAGTCACTTAAAAATGAAGCATCTCTGGTTAACCCCAGTGGTTCTCCTGAAGATGCCAGCAACAGAGGTGAAATGATTTGACCGGGGAGGATTCAGTAGCCCTGGAACGCTGGCCACTAGTACTCAGTGCAAAGTCCTGCCCCCTCCACCACCTGCAATTACATACCGAGCTGACCAACTGGCCTCAACTGAGCTGGAGACCTGCTGGTGTGAAGGTGTGATGCGTCCCCGCTGTTGTACAGTTATGGAATATTTAGTCAATAAACATGGGGGGAGGTTTGCATACAGAGGAGAGCGAGATGGAGCTGGAAGGGGATGCTTCTGGTACACTTGATTCTGGAGACATTGAGAGGACAAGAATTGTACTAGAAGGAAATTCTGCTGCTTAAGATCTTTCCTATTTTGTTGGTTTTTCTCCTATCTTTACTTTTAATATTTATTGTACATATAAAAGACTGTGAGCAACATCTCTGGACTGCATAAGAATAAAAATACATATGGGTCTCTCTCCATTCCCACATAAGACTGAGAAAAGACTAATACTAATAACCACCACCATGTGTGGTGTACATTTTACAATCAGGGGTATTTGATATATTTCCAAGTTTTTGCTCCTACAGAATACTTTTGTTAATATTTCACTTATCTTCTGATGTAGGAACTTCTCCAGGATGGGCACCCAGAAGTACACAGGATGGGTGAAGAGTGGGAACATGTTCACATTGTACCAGGTCATAACTAACCTCCTATTTATTGTAGCTCAGGTGCTCAGAGAGTTAGATTAGCACAATTCAATTGCATTAAACCCAATAGTGTGTCAGCTCATGATACACAATCATCATTGAACTATACAAAGCCTTTTGATTGATTGATCTACCTATCTATCATCCATCCATCCATCTTAATGAACATACCATTCAATTAAGAGTAGATATTTGCTAATTACTTGACAATTGTTTGAGTCATCATATCTTATCCTGTCCTTTCCCCACCTTTGCAGAGGTAACCACTGTCCTTAATATTGTATTATCAATTTTTTGCTTTAAAAAAGAGTTATTTATAGTTCTCAGTTGCGGGGTTAACAGATCAACTTAAACCTTAGTTTAAGGGTTTAAGTTGGTTTGATGGTTCAAAACAACCATTGCCACTTATTTTCTTATAGCTTCTGTGGACCAGGAATTCAGACTAGGTGGATCATGGATAGCTTTTCTCTGCTCTTCAATGTCTGTCTTCAGACAGACTTTGAATGCTTAACGGAAGCTGGACAGTGTACTTCCAAAGTGTTTTCCTCATCTGAGTGGCCAGAGGGAGCTGGCAGGTTGGTTCTTCTCCATGCGGTCCCCTCTCTAGATGAGCTGTGAGCATCCCCATGACATGGTGGCTAGTTTTAATAAGGGTCTCAACCCTCATTTCTCTTAGCCCTAATTCTATCTCAAGGTATAACATTTCATATTTCATACAATTCATATTTCCCCGTCCTATTTTTTTGTTCTAAATAAAGATCTTGAATTTGTGAGGGAAAATACTATTCAGGTAGAATAATAGCTGTGGATACCAGATACAACCTAGAGCTGCCCAAAGCCAATCAATTCTTTTCATCATTTAAGAATCTGGCAACCTAATCAGAAAGTACTGTCTTAAAAGGGTTGAAGAGAGAGAAGGACTCACTCATGCAAGGTTTTGTGCTGTGTTTGAACTAGGCACTGGGCCACAAGAAAGAATAGAAGGCTGTTGAAAAGAAGCCTCCAGAGAAGAAATAAAACTGAAGCATGAGCTTGAGAAGGTTAGGAGATGGAAGAGGGTGGAGGAGTCAGAGACTGCCATTGATAGGAGGAGAGCAAAAGGGTCAGATGTTGTTCAGCCTAGGAAGGCACAGGCCAGAAGGATGACAGTTTATAAGTATGAAGAGTTTATAAGTCTTGAATTTATATTTTCCCTCTTATCACATTTCTATTGGTGCATTAGAGTTGTACAAAATGATGGGAATTGTTACATATTTGTACATGCACACAATTTAACAATATTCTGTTATATTGACCAATATTATACTCTAGCATTTGCCCCTCCCTCCCCTCTTCCCACTCCCTAGTCTCTTTCCTATGCTGGTCTCCTTTTGATTTTCATAGATCCCCACCTCTGCACTTTCTTTTCCTTTTTCCTCTCTTCTTTCTACATATGAGAGAAAACATACAACCCTTGACCTTCTGAGTTTGGCTTATTTCACTTAACATAATGTTCTCAAATTCCATTCATTTTCCTGCAAATGACATAATTTCATTTTTATTTATGGCTGAATAAAATTTCATTGTGTATGTACACCACTTTTTCTTTGTCATCCATTGATGGACACCTAGGCTGGTTTCATAGTTTAGCTATTGTGAATTGTGCTGCTGTAACAGGGGTATGCATGTGTCACTTTGGTATGATGACTTTAATTCTTCAGGATAAATACTGAAGAATGGAATAAGTGGGTCATATGGTGGTTCCATTCCTAGTCTTTTGAGGACCCTCCATATTGATTTGCATAGTGGTTGTGCTAATTTGCAATCCCACCAACAGTGTAAAAGTGTTCCTTTTTCTTCATATCCTCTCCAGCATTAGTTATGATTTTTGATGACTGCTGTTCTGACTTGCATGAAATGAAATCTCACTGTAGCTTTGATTTGCATTCCCTAATTAGTAATGATGTTGAACACTTTTTCATTTATTTGTTGGTCATTTGTATTTATTCTTTTGAGAAGTGCCTGTTTAGTTAATTTGCCCATTTTATTAATTAGGCTATTTGATTTTTTGGTGTTAATTTTTTTGAGTTCTTTATGTATTATAGATATTAATCCTCTGTCAGAAGAGCAGCTAGCCAAGATTTCCTCCCATTCCGTAGGCTCTCTCTTCACATTCCTAATTGTTTTTTATTTTACTGCTCAAAAGCTTTTGAATTTGTTGCCATTTGTTTATTAACCTTTGGCATGATTTCCTGAGTTTTAGGGGTCTTATTGAGAAAATCATTGCTTGTGCCTATATGCTTTAAGTCCTGGATTTCTAAAGAATATCCTTTGAAACATGTGATAGTTTATTTTGTGTGTCAGATTGACTAGAGCAGGGTACCCATGGTACCCAAATTTTAATCAACACCAATCTAGATGTTGCTGTGAAGATATGATTAACACTGAAATCAGTAGATTTTTGAGTAAAGCAGATTGCCTTCTATTATGTGAATGGACCTCAACTAATCAGTTGAAGGCCTTAAGGAAAAAGGAGGATTCCTGGAGAAAGGAATTCTGCCAGGTGCCTTTGAACTAGGGCAGCAACATGCAATCATGGGAGCCACTTTATTGAAATCTCTCCTTTGTCTGTCTCTCTCTTCACACACACACACTCTTTTGGTTCCTTTTTTCTGGACAACCCTGTTTAACATGAAAGGTAAACCTAACCTAATCTAAAAAGGTCACATTTTATACACTGGAGAATATACTTTTGTTTCTCACTAAAGAATTGAGGAAAGCTCTGAAAATATAAATTTACAAGGATCATGTGTTGATGTTTGATGAAATTGGCTGTGGAAGGAACTGAGAGAATTTTTTCTAAAAACAATTTTGATATTTAGGTTTGAGTTTTGAGCTTATTGTACTAAGTTCACATCAAAGAGGACAACTATGTCCTTAAAGAAGATTCTTCTTGGGGGGCTGGGATTGTGGCTCAGTGGTAGAGCACTTGCCTCGCATGCGTGAGGCACTGGGTTTGATCCTCAGCACCACATAAAAATAAATAAAACAAAGATATTGTGTTCATCTACAACTAAAAAAAATATTTAAAAAAGAAGATGTTTCTTGGAATCTCTGTCTCATCCAGAAAAGTAGGATTTTCTGTTTTTATAAAATTCTGCACACCTTAAGCATCTTCTGATCTTTCCTAACTGAGGATGTAGGAGAATTCATAGGTGGTAAAAGCTTTTGGAGGTAATTATGGTGGCTATGCTATGATAGCAGCTGGTGGGTTATACTTTTTTCTAATACCTGAAATGAGGGGAGCCGCTCCTAGTGGATCATAGAGGTTACAGGGAATACTTCAGGTTCATAATTTAATGCTGAGAGCCAGCGACTTTGATCACCAAGTTTGAACTCTATTCAGATGGAATAAGAAAGAATAAGAAAGAAAAAAGACAGATTCTATTTCATAATCTCCTCTTGAATACCAGTTCAGGCATTACAATTACTGTTCATTGAAAGTGCACATAAAGATGTTTAATATGAAGAATGTAATCTGCTTATAATTTTGTGCAAAGTTAGAAAAATTATGATTGTAATAATTTTTTTTTCTATTTGCCTCAACAAATATTTTCAGTGAATAGTGTGTACAGCTTCTGAAAATTTGTTTTTTTTTCTGTTATGTTTGATAACATGTATTTAAAT
>PVHX01005576.1:0-23071 GCA_004024805.1 Geosciurus inauris | reverse complement strand
AAAAATGGATAGGAATAAGGTGGGTGTGATGGTGCATGCCTGTAATCCCAGCAGCTTGTGAGGCTGAGGCAGGGGGATTGCAGGTTCAAAGATAGTCTCAGCAATTTAGCAAGAACCTAAGCAACTTAGTGACACCCTGTCTCAAAACAAAAAATAAAAAGAACTGGAGATGTGACTCAATGGTTAAGGGCCTCTGGGTTCAATGCCTGATACCAAAAAAAAAAAAAAAAAAAAAAAAAAAAAAAAAAAAAAAAAAAAAAGAAAAAAAATAAAAGAAAAAGGAATAAGATTCTTTTTATTTTTAAATTTAATGTGCAACATCTAGAAAATCCAGGGAGCATTTTGTGTGAGGTTTTAACTGCTTTTCTAAAACAATGCTCAACATCATCTAGACATCTGAGTCAAGGATCTATGTACATTCTGGTCCAAAAAGAACATTTCCCTAAATTATTTCATAAATGACTGAAGTCACAGGACCACATGCACACGGGTGAATTGTTTAAATGGCATCTCCAAGCCCCATGAGGGTAGGCATTGTGTCTTTCTAGATCTACTTCGTGTCCTGTATCCAGCTTAGTGTCTGACATATAATAGATGAGCAGAGTAATCAGATGAATGAATTCATCAGTAATGCAAGAGTAGCTTGGGGTTTTCCTTCTCTTTACAGTGCTGTGTGTTAATGGAACTATTGGGCTTTCATATCTCAATTTGTCCATACTGTCCAATGGTTGTTTAACTCTGAGATATTGTTTAGCATTGCTTCTTTGGTTCTGTAAAAAACAAAAACAAAAATGAGATCCAGCTTGGTAATTTTGGTGGAAATGAGCATCTGGGGAGATGGAATTGGATTCTTAATTGGAGGCTCTAAGAACATTCATGCTTGAATTCTTCTGGGGTGAGAGAGTATCACCCTCCAGATCTTAAGAGTTCTTGAAAGGGAGGTGTAGTATTTCAGAAAAAAACCCTTTCAAGCCTAATGCCTTTCATCAAAGGCTTTTAAAGCACTTTGCCTTTCACAGGGCCCAGGCCTACCTCCTGCCCAGCTCAGGCACATGCCTCCCTCTGAGGTCAGTGCAGGCTAACAATGCCCAGGAAACAAGTGGATGCTTGTAGTGAGGCTGTAACCTCGCTGCATTTTAGCAATGCACCTGTGCACTGCTAAAAAGAACTGGAGACATGGCTCACATGGATACAGTGCACATTTTAGCAAGTGTGCACCTGAGACCAGTGTAGGACAGAATGAAATCAAGCATGGAGTCCAAAGAAACCAGATGCCAGATGACAGGGCATGAAGTCTAACTAACAATAGGAATCTCTCAAAATGGAAGTTCATCACAGAAGAGGGTGAGATCCTTGGAGATGTTCAAGCAGAGGCTGACTGACCGCTTGGTGGCCACGCTGTGCTAGTGGGGACTTGCAGGCCCTATATTCTGGATGCAGGAACTAGCTTTATTGTCTATGAGAAGCCCCATATCTCCATGTCTAGGAGTCTGTGAAAACAAGTCTGCCCATCCATCCAGGAAGGGATCACCAGAAATCTTTGATTTACTACTTGAGATTTCACCTACCCACCTACCCCCATTCAGGGAGAAAGAAGCAAATGACTCCCACTGCTAAATCTAGCTTGAATCAGAAATGAGTTCAAAAAGGAGTTTCTAGGATGGTGTTTGGAACTAGTGCACATTCACCATGGTATTCCAAATGAGGACCCTGAGGACCTGAGTCTGAATCACCCAGGGTTTGGTTGGGTTTCCTATTGCGTGCATGTCAAGGCAGGGCACAGACCTGGTAGATTTTATCATGGTTAATCAAGTCTTTAACTGTCAGTGTTGAGTTTCTGTGGGAATCTGTATCTGAATGTGTTTGCTTCAGGGAAAGAATTGCTTAGTCTAGTGAGCTGTTCTTCAACTTGAGCCTGCATTAGAATCACCTTGAGGGCTGGTTTGAAGAGAGACTTCTGAGCCCCACCTTCAAGTTTTCTGATTCAATAATTCTGGGGTACAGCCAGAGATTTTGCCTTTTAAGCAAGTTTTCAGGTGTATGTATTAGTTTTCTACTGCTGCTGTAACAAATCAGTACAGATTTAGTGACTTAACACAAATTTATTAATTTATAGTTCTGGAGGTCACAATTCTAAAATGGGTCTCACTGGGCTAAAATCAAGGTGTTGGCAAAACTCTGTTCCTTTCTGGAGGCTTAGGGGAGAAGCTATATGCTTGCATTTTCCAGCTTTTACTCTCTTCCATCTTCAAAGTCAGTGATGGCTGGTTGAGTCTTTCCTAGATGCCATCTCTCTGGTTCTGACTCTTCTGCCTCTTTTTATCATGTTCAAAAATCTTTATCATTACACTGGGCTCACCTAAATAATCCAAGATAATCTCTTTCTTTTTAAGTAAAATGCTTAGCAGCCTTATTTACATCTATAAATTTAAATCCTCCTTGCCATGTAGCATAATTAATTCAATGGTCCCAGGGGTTAGGATATGAACATCTTGGCAGGGGCAGGGGACACATTAGTCTGCCTCCTGTACCTACCTAGTGGCACTTGTACTGCTTGTAAGAACCTCACTGAAAACCTCTGGTCTAGTGATTTGAGGGACAGCATAGAGGCCTCACAGTTATGTGGAGAATTGCTTGTTGATAAAAGTGGGCAGGAACATTGTCTATGGAAAATGAGTATTTTTTAATGGTTCAAGATTTTATCAAATTATTATAAAAATACTATTTTGCAAAATATTAATCCCAAGATGCTTCTGGTGATGTGAGCACATGGCCCTGCCCCATTGGTCTAAGTTATTTCTTGCAGCTCATTGTTTCTACTCCTGTGATGGTCGCTACCTGCCATGTCGTCCCCCTTCTCTTTAGCCATTGAGACTCTGCTGCTTTTGGGAGCCTCCTGTACCATGATAGCTTCCCCAGTTGATCTTGCTGAAAGTGTTCATTTTTGCTAGGTTAATAGATGCCCCTAACAGTGCTGGGAGGTAGGAAGTTTCCCCATTTTGCAGAAAAAGGCCAGAAAAAAAGACAGAGAAAGGCCACATCAAGGTTAAGCAGGCTGCTCAAGTTCATCCAGCACTTGCAGGTCTGGGGACATGGTCTCTAAGGCTGTAACAATGAATCTGAGCTTGTCAGTGACTCAAATCTGAGCTTTTCCAGCACTGTGATGAAGGTTGGGTTTTCAGAGGAACTCCCTGCTAGCAGTTCCAGATTGACCGACCAAGTCCTGGCCTTAGGTGAGCAGTGTAGCTTCTGGAACATCTGACTTCCTCTTGAACTCCTTTCTTATCAGTCTGTTAAAGGAAATTTCTCTCTTGTTATGGTGCTCCTTATTAGGTACCACTTTTTTTTTTTTTTTTCTTTTTGACTCTTGTATATAGAAATAGAGTTCCTTGCTTGGGAATTTAACTTGTCAAATATAAATGCTGTCATTTTAGTTATTGTGTGCAACTGAGATGAGCTGCTGTCATTCATAGCTCCATTCCTGAAGTTTCAAAGAAAGAGACTATTGGGTAGCAAGTCCACAGATTTAGGGGGAAGGTTTTTAAACTCAGACACTAACAGCAATACATTTTCTGCAATCTGAAATCTTTGTGTGCCAAGACATAGGTGATTGTTATTTTTTATCTTTTGCTTTGAATAAAGAAATCTTGTTCATTTGGCTATTCTTGTCTGGGTGAAAAATCATATGATTAGACTAGCTTCGTGGAACAGCAGAGGCAAGAGGAGGGGTAAAGACCAGGGGAAAGTTATAACCCCAGGAGAGCAATTTTATAAAACAAATGTATGATTAGGTGATGACTCACTACATCTTTTTTTAAAAAAGTATTTATTTTATTGTTGGATGGATAGGAGGGAAAAACAGTGGATGAATAGTAGATTAAGCTATAGACCTCATGCTCCCCTTGGATCTTTCCCACCACCTCGTCATCCGTAGAAAACTCCCTGAGCCCTCTGCACTCATTGAGGATGTGGGTGAACAAGCTGGGCCTGATGTTTACCTGCCTGCTCAGAAAGCTTGTTGGGTCAGTTCCCCTGAGTGGTCATGAGACGGTGCCCAGCCCAGCAGGTGTGTCCCTGAAGTGCATCTGTCATCAGAAAGGGAATTCCTCCTCACTGCAAATGAAGTGTGATTGCTTGTCAGGTGAGTGAGTAACTGTGAGCCTTGGGTCCCTCCCAAACTTGTGTGGGATCAAGCTACTGAGTATTCTGGGATGTAAAGGGGCATTCCATTGTTAACCCCAGAAGTGAAAATTCACTTTACTTGATCAGTTCTGCCATGAAAGATGCACCCCCTACATATTCTTATGTAATGTCTTCTTTGAACATTCCGATGAAATGATAAATTTACTCCACATCATGTACAACCACAAGAATAGGATTCTAATTAGAATAAGTGATACTCCATGTATGTATAATATGTCAAAAGACACTCTACTGTTATGTATATCTAAAAAGAGCAAGTAAAAATTAAAAAAACTAAGAGCCAAATAACTGAAATTCGGGAAAGTTCAAGAAAAAAAGAATCAATTCAACAGTTCCATTGCATTCCACCATGTCCTGAGGCACTGCAAGAAGATGAAATGGACATGTTACATCACCTGAGTAACAGCCAAAGAACAGCCTCAAAGCAAACTTCCTTAAATTTTACTGGTCACCAAATCAACATATTTCTAGAACAAGAGACCCGATTCAATATCAAAGGATATAGGAACTGTAGTCAGCAGTATCCTCAGTGCACCAATGATATAGTGATCATGATGAAAATAATTATAATTCACACTTAAGGAGCGTTATTTACTTGTGCTACACTTAGTCCTCATGACCACCCTATTATGAAGGTGCTACAGTAATCCTCATTTTACTGAAAGGAAAATTGGGGCTTAAAAAAACCAACATGTGACTCCCAGTGACTCAGTGAGTTCCAGAATTGAGACTGGAATGGCTTACCCTGACTCCAAAAATGGTGCTTCAATTACTGTCTCCCCACACGGCCAGGGACAGTGCCATCCCTCCTTCCCTTGCTCTACAGACTTTGTACTTTTGAACCTCTGTTCATTCTTATTCATGTTATTTGATTCTCTATTCATTGAATACACACCTTTCATGTGCTAAGCATGATGTTAAGAGGCAGTGATTCAAAGATGAGCAAGACTGGATCCTACCTGCAAGAAGTGTATAGGTATCTTTGCTCCTTTTTTTTTTTTTTTTGGGTACTGGAGATTGAACTCAGGAGCACTCAGCCACTGAGTCAACATACCCATCCCTATTTTTTATTTTATTTAGAAACAGAGTCTCACTGAGTTGCTTAGCGCCTCGCTTTTGTGGAGGCTGGCTTTGAACTCGTGATCCTCCTGCCTCAGCATCCGGAGCCGCTGGGATTACAGACGTGTGCATCCGCGCCAGGCATATCTTTGCTTCGTTATCTCCATTTTTCTCCTTCATTTTCTTTTTTTCTCTTCTCCCTTTCCTCCTCCCCTGGTCATCTTCCTCCTATTCCTTACTTGTCCTTATCTTCACCATCAGTGGCATAAATAGGATGACTAGGGCTACTCCACCGAGATTCTCCGGGATTTTCCCTCTGAGGGACCATTAAATGCTGAAGGCAGAAAAATCGAAAAGACAATTATCCTTGTGGGTGTGTGTGTCGGGTGGGTGGAGGGGATGCTGATGGGAAAAAGGCGAACCCAGAAAGGACATGCGGCAAACAAACACCAATAAGACCTGATAAACAGACTGACAGTCGGTCTTCCAAATGAGATAGTGCCAAACTGGAGAGGGTGAAGGTAGTGGTAGGCCCCTGGCCCCTCCCTGGGTGATAGTGATCTGCATGTGTATCTAGAGAGCGTGTACACACAGGAAACAAAGTTCCTGGGTAGACTTCTTCAGGTGAATTTGCCAGAAAGATAAAGAGAGGCAGGGAGGGCAGGAAACAAAATGATTGATTGCAATATAGAATTAGATTTGTTTTTTTGTGGGGCAGGAAGGGAGGGTAGACTGGATGTGCCATTTCTAACTCTGGGCCTGCTCCTGAAAACTCAGGGATGATGTTCTTGTTTGAACTATTTTTAGACATTCACTTTGCTTTTAGAATCAGTTGAATAACATAAATTATTTTAAAAAACACAATACCCAGGGACCTAGAGAAACGCCTATAAAATTATACGGGTTCCAGTGGCAGAACAGAAACTCTTCCTCCCCACGTTTTATTCCATTCATTTCAAATGATCAGAATTTTAACGAGATTTGAATTTATGATTATATTCCTGAGAGGTATTGCCAGATCAAGTGAAATCATGCATGGAAAAGTACATCCTACGGGATTAAAAATGATCATTAAATCATCTTAAGATCCTGTTCCCCAGAGCCTTATCATTTTTGTTTGGTTACTTTCTTAAAATAGTTTGTTTTATGAGCTTGTATTTGTAATCAGAAGCTTTACAAAGACATCTAAAATGAGGGTTGAATGGGGTTTCTGCATTTGGAGATCTCTGCTTTTTGGATTGCTACCAATTACTGTGTTCCTGGAGGCTTCCAGGGAGAGGCCTCGTGAGAAAAAGGAGGTTTTTTTGTAGGCTCTGCTCTAGCGGGGGCCACAGTTCTCAGATGCTGCATTAATCAGGGCTGTGCAGAGAACACAGTTAATAGAATGTATCTAGAGAGAGAGAGACAAGTAGGATATGCCTTTTTATATAGCAGGATCCATTCCCCCTTCTCCAAAAGTGTACACAGAGCAAAAGGGACAGACAAGAAGAGATTTCTTAAGGGCAAGTCAATAGGCTGGAAACTGAGATAGGAGCTGATATTGCAGACTTGGGTCCAGATTCCACAGGGCAGGCCAGGAGTCTGAAATCTCAGGGTGAGTGTCTATATTAGTCTTGAGGCAGAATTCCTTCTTCAGGGAATCCCAGTCTTTGCTCTTAAGACTGTCAACTGATTGAATGAGACCCTCTGACATAAGGTAGGGTCATCTGCTTTACTTAACGTCTACTAACCAGTTAGACACGTTGATCACATTCACAAGATCTCTTTACAGCAGCATCTAGACGAGCATTTGGTCAAACATAACTGAGTCCAGTGGGCATATGAAATTAGCCTCAAAGGTGGGCAGAGCAAGAGCTGATGGGGCCAATTTTAGGACTAGACTCAAATGCATAATGTGTGACTGTGGGAATGTATGCTACATTGTGACCTCTTACATAAAGACAATCATGTACACTGTCAGGCAGATCACCTACTTAGTCCATTCATGGGACCTGACCTAAAAGTGGAAGAGATGGAGCTTGTGAAATGGCAGCGTGGACTCATTTATCTAAATCCCAGAACATGAGAGGTGAGGGTCTCGGAAGCAAGACCTCTCATGCTTGTCTTCTTTGCCTAAATTAGAAAAAGTTCTCCCTTCCTCTGTGTAGATGCAGCCTCTGGCCAGGATGCATGATTTGGAGAGCAGCAGACATCATCCCCCCAGACGCCGTATGTAGCCAGGTGTCCTTGTAAACAAGTCACCAAACTATGCATTGGCTTTGCCCAGGGAGAACAGGACACACTTGATGGGTGGAAAACTGATCCCACATATTGATGGATACTGGAAGAGTTCTTCAGGTTAATCTGTCAGAAAGATTAAGGGAGGGAGGAAGAGTGGAGAGGGAAGAAAATTATTACAATTTCTAAATATATTTTATTTTTTGGTAGACTTTATGTGCCATTTCAAACTCAGGCTGCTTATGAAAATCCAAGGAAGATGTTCTTGTTCATATTATTTTTAGATATACTGGTTTTTCCCCAGTAATTTTTTTGGGAGTGTTGGGGATTTAACCCATGGGTGCTTCACCACTGAACCACATCCCCAGATATTTTAATTATTTTTACTTTAAGACAGGTGTCACTAAATTTCTGAAGGCCTTGCTACATTGCTGAGGTTGGCCTCAAACTTGCAATCCTCCTGTCTCAGCCTCCCGAGCTGCTGGGGTTACAAGTGTGTGCCATCACACCAGCCTTCCCCAGTAATCTTGAATTTGGAATTCAAGATTCTGAAGCTAGAATCTGGTGGCCCTGACTTTATGTGCCCTACTCCCTGGGTGAGGGAAAGAAAGGAACTATTCCAAATTGAATTACTCTTCAGAGGTGCCAGTGAACTTTGTTGTCCAAAGCAGATGCTTTGTGAGGTGGCACAGCTTTTCCTGAAAAGCCACAGCCCAGTTGCTGCTAGTTTCA
This sequence comes from Geosciurus inauris, assembly GCA_004024805.1. NCBI lineage: Eukaryota > Metazoa > Chordata > Mammalia > Rodentia > Sciuridae > Geosciurus > Geosciurus inauris. Next base: position 14,860 of record PVHX01005576.1, on the reverse strand, counting down.
GAAGCCAGAGTCAGCTGCTCCCTCCTTGGAGTTTCCTAGCCCGTGGCTTTATTTACATGGCCAGAGAGTAGGAGAGAGAGGGAGAACAAGGTCTGGGGAATAGTGTATGGTTTGGGTTCCCTTGGAAACAGAGTTTGAGGTCATTTGTAAGTGATCACACAAAACACCCCTGAAGGTGTGGAGTGAGACAGGGAAGGCCAGGGAAGAAAGCCATAGTGATGTTATCCAGCCAGCTTCCTCCTGGGTCTTGGGGCTCTGGGAGACTGGAGAACCTTCGGGCAGGCTTTCTCCGCCTCAGTACTGTTGATGTTTGGACTGGATAATTCTTCATTGTGAGGGATGTCCTGTGTACTCTTGCAGGAGTGGTGGCATCCTGGCCTCTACACTCTAGATGCAAGTGGCATCTCCTTTCGTTCCTTTCTCCTAGTTGTTCTGACAATCCAGAAGGTCCCCAAACATTGCCAAGGGTCTCATGGTGGGAAAAATTGGCCAGGATTGAGCAACCACTGCCTTCAAATCACCCCACTTGAGGGCTGAGGAGACTGGGGTGCATTTATCCTCTAACTCCCTGTCATCGGTAAGTGGATGTTTGCAGGGACATCGATTGTCTGGAGCTCATTGCCCAAATGCTGACTTGGTTAGAACGAAAGGCCTTAGGTGGACATTTTCAGGGAAACAGTTCTTGGTGTGTAGAGGTGAATTGTGAGTGCATGTGCACCTATGGCATGTGGTCACAATGATTAGGGGACCTGCCTAATCATTCATTCACTTGGCCACCATTTATTCATTCAGTTTGCAAATGCTATTCAGGAGCCTATGTGGTAGATGCCAGGTGCAACACATAAGATTGTGTTCAACAATAAGCAAAAAAATGACTCTCTTCCTGTCCTTATGTCCTTAGAAGAACTAGTCCAGAAGAGAGTGACCCTTAATCGGATAACACAAATGAATTTTTAATTGTCTTGAGGTAGTGCTATGATAGGATACAAAGTCCTGAAATAAATTTCCATCTGTGGCAGTGCTTCTAATGCTCTATCTTCAGGACCTTTTCATTTGTTACTTCTACCTGGAAATTGGTTCTTCACTGCATTTAGGATTGGTTAAATGTCTACTTTTCAGAGGGATATTCCCTGACCACTTATCTAAAACACAGTGCTATGCCTTTTTACACTTTATTCTCTCTCTCTGTGCTGTTCATAGCCCCTATTAGACTCCAAAGGATTGTATTTATCATCTTTTTTTTTTTGTGCCTCGTCGCATCAATTGTTTCATTCTTTATGTCCCCAGCAACTAGGACAATGCCTGGTAGGTATTTAATAAATATTTGTTGCATGGATAATGTAGAGGTCGACTTGATGAGGGAGGTCAGGGAAAACTTTCTTGAGGCAGTAGCAATATGTCAGGATCTGGAGAGCAGGAGTTACCCAGATGAAGATGACTGGGAAGAGCCTTCCAGCCAGCAGGAATGGCATATGGAATGACTTTCTGGCTGGGAAGAAGTGTGAACAATCCCAAAGAACTAAAAGAAGGTTGGTGCATCTGGAAGAGAGTGAGCGAGCATGGAACCCTTGGTTAGGATTTTAATCTTTAGAGTGAAACAACGGGAAACTATTGACAGACTTTAAGCAATGGCAGGTTGTACATGGGAAGGTGGAGGAAGGTGGGCAAACACAATCAGATTTATGTTTTAAATAGATTATTCTAGTTCTAAGGGCTGGAATATTGGAGCAGGGCAACAGTGGATGGCATCTTGGTGATGTATTTTATCCTTGGAAACTTAGGCCCATCTGCTTGAAGATGTGTGTGTATATGGAAATTTTTAGGTCATTTGTTTTAAAGGGCTCATGAATTTATGCCCTTGATTTCCCAGGGATGGAAAAAATGTTTCTCTCCCCCAGAAAGCTTCCAGAGAACTCCTCTGGCCTGTGTTCCTCATTGGTGTCCTTGTTTTCAGTATGTTTCTAGCTTGGGTTGAATGAGGAATTGAGGAATGGAGGTTGTCTTCTGTTGGATTTGTTTGCTGGAGTCCTAACTCCTTAGTTAATCTGGGTGAAGCCAAACCTTGTCCTGGAGCCCGAGATCTTATGGAGGACTGTCTGACTGCTCACAAATAATTTATGCATTTTCCTTGGGAGGATAATCCATCCCTGCTTGTTGAAATTGGTCATGGCCTGCGACTTGCTTAGTTGTCTAATGGAATGTGAGCAGAAAGGATGTGTGTCACATCTGAGCCAGGAGTCCTCAGATCCAGAGCATGGTGGATCATGCTTGGCTTTTTTTTCCCTTGACATTTATAGGCATGCAATAAATGTGTGTGTGTGGGAAGAAAACCAAAAGGAAAGAGCTCCTGTTAGGAGTTGAGATAGCCAAGGACTAGTGCGGGAGTTTCTACCAACTAGCTGTGGTGTATCTATTTTGTTTTTCTAGTGGCCGTACGTGGTTCTTAAGATTTCTTTCATTGCTACTACCTTATATAGGCATTTTAGAAATACAATGATGATTTTGGGAAGCACATTGGAAGTGTTTCCTAGGCTGGCTAATAGGGTAAAGACTTGAACACATAGATAAGCAACTTATTTACTCTTGCTGAGTGTGGTGGCTCATGCCTGTAATCCCAGTGGCTCGAAAGGCTGAGGCAGGAGGGTTGTGAGTTCAAAGCCAGCTTCAGGGACAGCGAGGCTCTAAGCAACTTGGTGAGACCCTGTCTTTAAATAAAATACAAAATAGGGCTGGGAATGTGGCTCAGTGCTCAAGTGCCCCTGAGTTCAATCTCTGGTACCAAAAGAAAAACAAAACAAAACAAAAAAAACCCCCCACTTTTCAGGGTGGTGCCCTATTTCCCAGGTTTTCTCTGGAAGTTGTTTTCCCTCACCAATTTCGCACTGCCTCACCCCCAGGAGATCAGAAGAGAAGTCAGTGAATATTCATTCTCTCAGGAGCCTCAGAACTCTTTCCTGAGACCAGGAAATGAGGGGATTGTTGTACAAATTGCTGTCAAGTTTTATTCTTAGAATGTGTTCTTTGTAGCCCTGCTGTTTTGGTGACCTCAGTCCCCAGAGATGCCTCCTTTGGGCGATAGGATGTCTTCAGCAGAGAGTTAACAGGCCTGGGTTGTGTCTGAGCCTTGTGGGGGGCCATCGCTATCTACACTGGAGCCAGATGTTTTCCCAACCCTTAACCTGCTGCGGTTTCTCAGCACAACGCCCCCAATCAGTGTCTCCAACGACACCCGGTGCCATCTTGCAGACACGCTGTTGCTTCCGTCCTGTGGCTGCCCGCTGGGAAAAGCCGCCTTCACAGAAGAGGAAGTAAGCTTCACACTTAATTCATCAGGTTAAAGCTGAGCTGTGGTGACAGGAATGGGATGGAGTGAAAGGCACAAACTTGTGGCCCAGGAGACCCCAGGGCCTTTCGGCTTCTTCTGCGCTTTCCTCAGCTTGCGCAGAGGCTGGGATCCTGAGCGCAGGCGCATTGGCTGCCCGCACATCCTCCCGGCCAGCAGGATGGCCTCTGAAACAGTACTTAATGTTGTGGCATTCTGATTTCCTCAATTGTGTGGTACTCGGTGTCACCATGTGGTACATGGTGACATTTCACTACCCATGAAAAGTGGCGCCATCTGAATGCTTAGCATTTACCTTGGGGAATATAAGGAGGGGTTCTGGCCTGGGGGGGGGGGCTTATGAATCTGAGGTCAAAATTGATCTTCTCCACTAGGACAGGGATAATAACCACAGAAGGTTATACCTCAATAAAAAGAAACATTTCCTTTTTTTCCATAAATGAAGGTTGTGAAAGTTACATTTCTCACCTTTCCCTGATTGCTCAGAACTAAATATAAAATGTAATTGATACATTAACCCTTAGTTAGCATATTTTTATTTCCCTTTTACCCCTGACCAAACTTTTGCATTTTATTAACCATGTTGATTTAACAGTCTGAGTTATAAATAAATTCAACAATTAAATCCATATATGCATAGCTCAAAGGGATCTTACAGATTGTTAAATTCAACTCTGCAGTGTACTGATTAGCAGATGAAGTCTGGAGAGGAAGGACTGGGCCAAGTGTCCTCAGCTTGTTAGTTCTTGAGCTGGGCCTGGGAAGCAGGTCTTCTGATTCTTAAACCAATACACACTCCTGCATTCCATGATGACTGACCTTTTAGAAAGTACATCTTTCATGTGACAATGGGGACAAAGTGAGACAATTGTCACTGTGGAGTGTCAGAAACAGGCTGTTTAGAATTAAGAAGTTTCTGGTACATGTTATGGGGAATTTAGTTAAACCGTGTTGGAAAGCTCTGTGGTCATGCCTAATGGTTATGCTTATGATCTTGGTTAAGGATTTTGCTGGAGTCTTTTGAACCTGGTGGGTGTTTCTTTTTTTTGTTTTGTTTTGTTTTCTTTTTCTTTTCTTTCTTTCTTTCTTTCTTTTTTTTGTGGTGCTGGGGATTAGAACCCAGGGCCTTGTACATGCAAGGCAAGCAGCGTTCTACCAGCTCTGCTATAACCCCAGCCCGCTGGTGGGTATTTTTGACTGGATGAAGATTAGCAATAATCTATCTCCATCCCAATTAAAATCAGTAGCCACAGTGTGTAGCTATGACAGTGATATTTTTACCATCTATTTGAAATATTTATGGAGTGCCTATTACTAGGGGTTCAATAAATGTACTCATATAATGTGTAAGTGCTAAACATATTATTAATGTGGGTAAATGTAATATAATTACATAGGTGAATGTAATACAACTTATATATAGGTCTGCAAATGTAGAATATGTAACACAGAACTATTTTCTATATATTCATATCTTTTGGAGGAATTTGCAGTTTCTTTATATTCCCATATATACTCAATTTCCATATTTTCTTTCCTGCTCCTTTAATACTTTCTTCTAGTATTAAGTAGGATATAGATAACCATGCATGTTGGAGCGGGGGGTCCACAGTGTAGCTCTAAGGGGCTCAGTCATCCCTGGTCAGCCATAGGCAGTAGCCTTGCAGTTCAAATAATGAAATTCCTGCCCTATCATGACATCTTGCTATCCTACACTGAAGACACAGGTTGAAGAGAAATAAACCATCTTTTGAAGCTGGGCGCGGTGGCACAAGCTGTAATCCCAGCACTTAGGGAGGCTGAGACAGGAGAATCGTGAGTTCAAAGCCACCCTCAGCAATGGCAAGGCGCTAAGCAACTCAGTGAGACTCTGTCTCTACATAAAACACAAAATAGGGCTGGGGATGTGGCTCAGTGGTTGAGTGTCCCTGAGTTCAATCTCCAGTACCAAACAAAATAAAACAAAACAAAAAACCCATCTTTTGAAAGCTGAAGTTGCAAATATAAATGTAAGAAGTAACAATTAGCTCACAAAAATTATTCAAAGTATTTGGTAATTATTTGCCCCCCTAAAATTAGGCAAAGAAAAGAGACAAGATTGAATCCTCAGGAAAGATACTTAACTTACTGACATTGCTTCTGACGACATACTGTAATGCCGTGTGCGAATAGTCATGCTGTGTTGAAATTCTTTCAGTTCTTATTGATATGGACAGAGTTCTAAATGTATCCCAATTTCTGGGCTATCGTGGATCTCAGTATAGCAAGACTCTAGAGAAAGAGTCTAATTACTCTGTATTTTGGAAAAATGAATGGTAAGAATTCTGCAAGTAATCCTTTTCTATGTGATATTGTAAATATTTAACCATGGTTAGCATACTTAAGTATGGGTAACATAAAGGAAGTGCCATCTATTTATATCTTATACTATCTCCAAGGAGCTCTAAGGAATTTACAAATTGTTTTTAAAATCTGGTTATAGCTCCTAGATTCTCTGGAAAGCAAGCAGGGACAAGTTCTATGTGTACTGTTTAAATCAAGGAATTTGAGATTCATCGAGTGGCCAATCCAGACTCATCCAGCATGTCCGTGTTTGGATTAGCCACTCTTGGCGCCCCTGTGGCCTTGTCTGGCTTTTGGTGAGGGTCTACCTGCTCCATTCCTATTGGATCCACTCTCTTCCTTTGAACTGCTTCCTAAACACCACCACACCACACTCCATTGAGTGAAGTTCAAGGGAAAACAGAATCTGTGCTGGTTTAGTGAGGGGTTAAGATCTTCTGTGCTCCCAGGAAATTTTGCCAATAATCACAAACACACTGTTCTAGGTGAATCTCTTTTTAAATATTTGGTGAATAGCAAAGAAAACTGTTTCACTAGATTTTAGCATTTTACCAGTGGAAGGCAAACGATGGAGCAGGGTGGACAGCATGCTTGTGCTTTGGGGATCTGGATTCTAGTCTTTAGCCCTGAGGCACTTACACAGGTTGCTCTTTGCCAGAGGTCTGTGAGTTCAGCTGGGGACATGAGGACCTTCCCTAGAAAATGGGGCATAAGGAAGGGAACTTGGCTCACTAGGGAAAGCATAATGTATCCCATTTGAGCTAGGTTCTTCCTGTAAACTCACAGTCTTTCCTTCTTCTCCTGTCCCCAGCAAAGATTTCTGGAAATTTAAAAACATGAGGATAGACTTAATAATGATTGCTACCGTTCTTGAGACCTTTACTCTGTGCGGTCTTTATTCCCTTTCATATTTTGATGTAGGTTTTAGCTGTGTGTCCTGGGGTAAGTGACATAACCACTCAGGTCTATCAGGTATTAAAAAGGAGGGGTTTGACTGTATCTAGTGGTTTTTCAAATTGGACCCTGTTAATCTTTAACAATCAGGAGAGAGACTTCAGGAGCTGCTGAGAACATCAGAGAAACAGCTACAGGACAGCTTTCCTCAGGCTAACAATCCTTTACCACAGGATCCTCTCATCCACGGGAGCTTGGCTTTCTTAAATAGTAAAATTATTTGAAGAAAAACTTCTCACACTACAAAATATATTTAACTTGATTACTGTAAGATGAAGTAGAAAGACTTGGTTTTTTTCCCCCGTCTGAAACAAAGACATAGTTTATAAAATAAGAATTTTTAAGGCAGTGGATAATAGCCTGTATGTAAGAGCACTAGAAGGGATAACATCTGGTTCTCACACAGGGCCAGAGTTAGCACCTGTGTTCACCAGACCCACTAGTCCCACTGGAAAGCCTTATTCTTCATGGAACATGGAGGAATGGACTCAGAAAAGTCCTGTTTCACCGGGTGGGGTGGCTCAAACCTCTAATCCCAGTGACTGAGAAGGCTGAGGCTAGCCTCAGCAACTTAGTGAGATCTTGTATGAAAATAAAAAGTGCTGGAATGTAGCTCAGTAGTAGGGTGCCCCTGAGTTCACTCCCAAGTAAGCGGTGTGAAGAGGCCTGTTTCAATGGTGGGAAATAATTAGCCTAAGGCCACATACTCCTCTGGTTTTGTCTAACAAGATTTGTAAGCAACAACAAACGGATCCAACTGTTTCTTTATAATTTGGTTGTATCCCAGAATAAAGCTCAAAACTGTTGATAGGAATGCATAAAAATTACCACCAAAAAGGTACAATCACTGACTGCACTCTCACGCACCTGTAATTCCAGTGGTCTGGAGGCTGAGGTAGGAGGATTGCGAGTTCAAAGCTAGCCTCAGCAACCTAGCAAGGCCCTAAGCAACTGAGTGAAATCCTGCTTCTAAATAAAATATTTTAAAAAGGTTTGAGGATGTTGCTCAGTGGTTAAGCACTCCTGAGTTCAATTACAAAAAAAAGATGTAATTTATAATGACAGGAATCTGATAGAAAAAATTATCAGATGTACAAAAATTTAGAGGAACATAACTTGCAATGAGGAGAAAAATCAAAATTTGACTAGAATTGATACAGATGTTAGAATTAGCAGACAAGCACACTAAAACAATTGTTATAGTTATGTTCCAAATATTTGAAAGAGACATGGAATGTATTTAAAAAGATATAAGTCCATTGAACTATTTTTGCCCAACTCCCCCTTGTTGTGTATTAGCATCCACAAATCAGAGAGAACATTTGACCTCTGGTTTTGGGGGATTGGCTTATTTCACCTACCATGAGAGTCTCCAGATCATTCATTTACCGGCAAATGTCTTAAAGTCGTTCTTTTTTATGGTTGAATAATATTCCATCATGTATATATACCACATTCTCTTTATGCATTCATCTGTTGCAGACCACCTAGGTTGGTTCCACAGCTTAGCTACTGTGAATTAAGCTGCCATAATCATTGATGTGGCTGCATCACTGTGAAGGGAAGGGAGGGGGGATAGGAATAGGAAAGAGAGTGGAATGAATCTAACATGACTTTCCAATGTATGTATGTAAATACACCATAGTGAATCTCCATATCATGTGCACACATAAGACTGGGATCCTAATTAGAATAAGACATACTCTATGTTCATATAAACACATCCAAATAAACTCTATTGTCATGTATAACTAAAAAGAACAAATAAAATTTAAAAAAGACGGACACAGAAATAAAAAGGAGCCTAAAACAAAACAAAACAAAACCAAAAAACAAGATAAAAGTCCAAATCAAGCTTCTAGAGGTGAACGCTACATTATCAAAGGTGAAAAATATATTAGATGGCATTAATGGCAAATCGGACAGTGCAGAAGAAAAGACTAGTGAATCTGAAGATAAGGCAATGAAGACTATCAAAAGTTAAACAATGAAGGATTTTTTAAAATATAAATAAACAGAGCATCAGTGGCCTATGGTGCAACTTCAAAAAGCCTAACATGTATGAAATTGGAGTTCCTGATGGAGAGGAGGGAGAAGGACAAAAAATATTTTAAGAAATAATGGCTAAAAAATGTTCATATTTGATGAAAGCTATACATTTGTATGTATGAGTTTCCCATTTTGCTCTAATAAATTAGCACAAATGGTGGCTTACAGCAACACAACATATACTTCTGGAGGACAGAAGTCTGCCATGAGTCCCAGAGACTAAAATCAAGGTGCCCGCAGAGCTGTAATCCTTTTGGCGGCTCAGAGGAGAATCCATGCCTGTTCTAGCTGTCAGAGATGGCTGACCTTTCTTAGCGGGAGTCTACATCTCTATGAGCTCTTCTTTCAAAGTCACATCTCCTTCTCTGGCCTCCTGCTTCCATCTTAAAAGGACCCCTATAACTAAATAGCCAGGGTAATATTCCTATGTCAAGACATTTAACTTAATCATATCTGCAATATAATTTACAATGGTTTCTTCTGCAATATAATTTACAATATTCATAGGTGTTATAGGTGGAGTGTCCCATGAAAGGATATGTTAAAGTTATTACCCATGGTACAGGTGGCTGTGAACTTATTTGGAAGTAGAATAGTTGCAGATATGATTAACATGTAAATTAAGGTGAGATCAAACTAGAGTAGGATAGGTCTATAATCCATTATGACTGGTGTCTTCTGAGAGAAGATAGAATAACATGTAAAAAACACAGAAATAGAAGACAGCCAGCTGGAGACAGAGGTTGTGGTTGGAGTTTTGCTGCCATAAGTCTAGGGATTCCTGGGGCTATTAGAATCTGGGAAAGGCAAGGAAGATCCTCCATCAGAAATTTCAGGGAAAGCATGGCTCTACCATCACCTTGATTCCAGCCTACAGAGATGTGAAAGAATAAATTTCTGTTATTTTAAGCTGCACAGCCACTTTGTGCTGATTTGCTTGGCAACTGTAGGAAATTAATGCAATAGGTTTTAGGAATTAGTAATTGAACATTGTTGCGGGATGTTATTTGTTGAACCATGCCACAGGTCCAAGAAACCCAAGGTACTTCAAGTCTAAGAAACTTGAAGAAAATATCACCAAGGCATATCAGAATCATATTATCAAAAGTCACTGATAAAGAAAAATCAAAAAAGCATCCAGAGAAAAAAATACCTTAAATATAGAGAAACAAAGGTTAGGATAACAGCAGATTTCCAGTCAGAAATCATGCAAGCAGGAAAAAAATCAGAGCAACATGTTTAAAGTTCTGAGAGACTTAAAACTGTCAATTCTTGGGGCTGAGGTTGTGGCTCAGTGACAGAGCGCTTGCCTCGCACGTGTGAGGCACTGGGTTCCATCCTTAGCACCACATAAAAATAAGTAAACAAAATAAAGACACTGTGTCCATGTATAACTAAAAAAATATTTTTTAAAAAAACTGTCAATTCTTGAATTCTACACTCAGTGAAAATAGCCTTCAAAAACGACAGCAAATAGATATTTTCAGATGCACAGAATCTGAAAAAGCTCATCATAAGTAGACTTTCATTACAAGAAAACCTTAAGGAAGGCCCACAGGAAGAATGAAAATATTCCCACATGGAAATTTGGATCTACGCTAAGGATTGAAGAACACCAGAAATGGTAACTACAGGGATAAATATAGAGGAGTTCCCCTTTACTGTTAATCTTTTAATCTGTTAATCTTCCCTAAAATTGTTTTTGTCAGGTCTTTTAGTCATGGCAGTGAAAAAGTTGACTAAAGCAGCATGATGAAATTCATAAAAGTAAAATGTTTGGTAACAATAACAGAAAGTCTACCACAGGGGAAGGGGAAAGGGGGAAGCATAATGTTAAGGTTCTTATACATGAGATGGCATAATACCCCTTTTAGGTATATTGGGATAAGGTAAAGATATATACTATATTCTAAAATAACCAATAGATTTATAGCTAAAAATTCAATAGAGATGTTAAATGGAATCATAAAAATAATTAACCCAAGATCTTGACTATGTAATAATTGTATAGGAGAGCAACCTTGTTCTTATCTTGATGAAACATTTGGTATCGAAGCATAAGAGTATTTGAGACTTCTTCAAATAATTAAGGAAAAATATATGTAGAGAGAACATACATTCTAAGATAGATCCAACAAAATGTTGACAGTAAGTCAGTCAGGAAAAGGGTATTTGGTGCTCCTTGTTCATTCCTGTGACTTTTCTGGTAAACTTGAAATTATATTTTTTAGGAATTAAAAAAACACAGCTACCCATTCTGAACAAAAAACTTGGATATATAGTTCTCCAGAGAGGATATATAAATGACCAAAAAGCATAAAAATGGATATGCAATATCAGTAGCCATTAGAGAAATAAACCACAATGAGATATCACCCCACACCTATTGAAATGACTACTGTGAAATATACAGAAAATATCAAGTGTTGGTCAGGAGAAATTGGAACCCTATGCATTGTTGGTGGGATAATAAAATGATAAACTGCTGTGGAAAATACTGTAGAGGTCCCTCAAAGAATTAAAAATATAGAACTACCATATGATTTGTGAATTCTATTTCTGGGTCTGAATTCAAAGGAGCTGACAGCAGGGTCCCAAAGAGACATTTGAATATCCATGTTCATAACAACATCATTCACAATAGCCTTGCAGTTTCATCAACCTGAATGACACATAAACATGAATAAACATACCAGAATAAAAGTCTGGAATGTACAAATGTTACAATACCACTCAGTCTTAAAGAGAATGGCAATCTTATTATAGGCCATAACATGGATGAACCTTGACATCGTGCTGAGTGAAATAAGTCAGTCATAAAATGAAAATGACAAATACCGTATGATTCTATTTATATGAGGTACATAAAAAGTCACATTCATAGAAATGTAAAGTAGAATGGTTTTAATTTTCATGAGATCTTTCCTACTTTTCCTTTTTTCTCTGTAGCATCCACATATGAGAGAAAACATATGGCCCTTCACATTCTGAGTTTGACTTATTTCACTTAACATAATGTTCTCAAGTTCCATCCCTTTTCCTGCAAATGACATAATTTCATTCTTTATGGCTGAATAAAATTCATGTATGTATGTATGTATGTTCGTATGTATATATGTCTGTATATCTTTCTGTCTCTCTCATATTTTCTCTCTCCATTCATTCACTGATGGACACCTAGGATGGTTCCATAGTTTGGCTATTGTGAATCATGCTACTATAAATATGGGTATGCATGCATCACAATAGATGATTAAAGTCATTATACTATTATAGATGACTTTAATTCTTTAGAATAAATATCAAGGAGTGTCATAGCTATGTCATATGATGGTTCTATACCTAGTCTTTTGAGGAACTGACATACAAATTTTTATAGTGGTTGTACTAATCCTTTCCAGCATATATTATTGTTTGTGTTCTTGATGGCTGCCATTCTTACTAGAATGACATAAAATCTTAGTGTAGTTTTGATTTTCATTTCTCCTATCGCTAAAGAAGTTGAATATTGTTTTATAAATTTGTTGCTCATTTGCATTTCTGCTTTTGCGAAATGTTTGTTTAGTTCATTTGCCCACTTATTAATCAGAATCTGTGGTGTTTTGGTGTTAAGTTTTTTGAGCTCTTTATATATTCTGAATATTAGTCTTCTGTCAGTAGATAGCAAAGATTTTCTCCCATTCTGTAGGTCTCTCTTTGCATTCTTAGTTGTTTCATTTGCTGTGCAAAAGCTTTTTACTTTGATTCTATCCCATAATTTTGGTATTTTTCCTGAGATTTAGGAGTTCTATTGTGAAATGATTGCTGGCACCTATATGCTAGACTATTGACCCTACATTTTCTTCTAGGAGTTGAACAATTTCTGGTATAATTCCTAGGCTTTTAATCCATTTTGAATTATTTTTTGTTCAGGGTGTGAGATAAGAACCTAGACTTCTATATACGAATAACCAGTTTCCCCAGCACCATTTGTAAAATAGGCTGTTTTTCCTCCAATGTATGTTTTTGGCACATTTGTCAAGGATCAGATGACTGTATCTGTGTGAGTTTGTTTCTGTATCACAGTCATTTAAAAAAAAGGAATACAAACCACAAAAATAAGAGTGAATAGAGTAAATTATGGAATACCGGTCAGCAACAAGAAGGAGTAAACTGCTGATAAAAACAACAGTATGGATAAATCTCAAAATAATAGTGCTGAGTCAAAGACAAGAGAAAAATGCATATAGTATATGATTTCATTTATATAAAGTTCTAGAAAGTGAAAATTATTCAACCTTGACAGAAATCATATTGTGGTTGTCTGGGGACGGGAAAGTGAGGCAGGCAGGGGTGGGAGACGAGACTGCAAAGGGGTGGAAGGAAACTTTTGAGGTTGTTCCATCTATTCATTCTCTCTCTCTCTCTCTCTCCCTCTCTCTCTCTCTCCCTCTTTCTCTCTCTTTCTTTACAGGTCGACAACTATCTATTTCTTTATTTATATCTACATAAAGATACAATTATAAAAATTCCAACTTCAATGTCCTGAAATAAAAATATAGATCGAACATGTGTGATATTGTTTGCAAAGCATCTTTTAAATCCATCAGATAGGAGCAAATAAAATTGGTTCTTCTCTTCAACAGACCAAGTTACATGGGGCTTAAAATCTTTTAAAGAATAATAGAAAACAAATTTAGAATATGTTTAGGAAACAAATGTTACAGCACAATTAATTGAAATATATAAAAAGAAATTTTTGCATTTAATTAAAAAGAAACATGACACATTTATGGAAGAATTGCATTGATTTCTTTTCAATTTTGTGAAAAACATTAGTGAGAAGCTGATTTCTCAGATATTACAGTCTGTGTATTCTAGGAACTATACCATCATACTGAACAGTATAAAATGGATTGTATTTTTGATAGGAGTAATTTTGTAAGTACATGTTGAATTCCAGTGCAAGGACTCAAATTAAATAAACCATAATAGTGAGGGTGTATTTCAAATCTCAATTGTGGTGATGGTTTCAAATGTGTATGGATTGGTCCAAATGTAACAAATTATATACTTTCAATATGTACAGTTTATTGTATGTCAATTAAACTATTGTAAAACTGAAAATAAAAACCATTAACCATCTGACTATTTAATTTCTAACCTTCTCTTCTAAACAATGAACAAAATTTATGATGAAAGAATTGTTGCTGATGGTATTATTTTTTACAATTTTTCTAGATAGCAAACCGGCAGTATCTATCAAGGTCCCTGTGCTTTGCTACAGCATCTCATTTTTGGTAAACTGGCCTAAAGAGATAATTGAAGATACAGAATGAGCATTATGGAAATCCTTGCAACCTCTTGCATCCCAAATTCCTATATATGGCTGGGTGCTGTGGTGCATGTCTATAATACTAGTGGCTTGGGACACTGAGTCAGGATGATTGCAAATCCAAAGCTAGCCTCAGCAACATAGGGAGCCCCTAAGAACCTATCTCAAAATAAAAAGTTAAAAATGGCTAGGTATGTAGCTTAGTGGCACTCCTGGGTTCATTTTCCAGTACAATGGATGAATGAATGAATGAATGACCAAACCAACCAACCTAGATGTGGCCAAAAAAAAAAAAAAAAGTTGCTTTTAAATCATGCTGGAAAACAATAAATCTATCTTTAGTAGGTCAAAAAATATTTTTTGTGTGTGAATTTCAGAAAGGTGGAAAATAGTTGAGATCAGATAGAAGAAGAAAAATCACAACTCAAAATTCATGCAGGAAACAACTTCTGCAAAGGCGAGGATGGCTTTACGGATGCTTCTGTCCCAGAGAATGGTGGCTTCCAGAGGTCTTTCAGGAAGCCCACTGGGGCAACTGATAGGGTCATGAGCTGGGGTTCTGCACAGAAGCATCCAGATCTGCTGACCATCTGCACCCTCTCTTGTCCAGTGCCTCTTCTGTGCCCAGGCAATGAGTTGCCAATGTATCTGCCTTTAGAGGACCATACTTCCTTAACAAGACTCCTATAGCACAAGAAGTAAAATCAAGAATCAACAAATGGGATGGATTCAAACTAAAAAGCTTCTTCTCAGCAAAAGAAATAATCAATGAAGTGAACAGAGAGCCGACATCCTGGGAACAAATCTTTGCCACACACACATCTGATAGAGCACTAATCTCCACGATATATAAAGAA